>PVJH01002329.1:0-172079 GCA_004026705.1 Nesogale talazaci | reverse complement strand
TTACCAAACGCCCCAGGTTATAGTAACAATCGGGGTATTTTCGGCGGTGTCTGATTGCTGTCCGGTAACTGTGCTCAGCTGCTTCGAATCGCTTCAGGCTGTTCTGCACGATCCCCAAGTTCATCCATGCGGCAGCGAAGTCTGGTCTGGGGAAACATTATGAAAAAGGTCAACGAGGGGAAAGAGAAAACATGTCAGGAGATGCAGGAACTTGCTTGTTACTAGCACAGTCCTAAAAACAATGCTTACTGTATTTGCACAGCCAAAGACAGCAGCTCCTCCGCTTCCTGCAGCTCATTCCTTTCTTTCAAGATGTTTCCAAGATTATTCATGGCATGAACATACTTGGGATTTAATCTGGAAGTGGAGAGTGAACACGAGGCACTGTGAGGGCCGAGTTGTTTCCACTAAATGCTCAGGGGTTGGCAGAGAGATCTTAAAAGTGGGGCCATAAAGGAAACTGGGTTTAATTCTGAGAAGTTAACACATACTATGGAGGATGAGGGTTAGTCACAAAGTATGGCCTCTAGAGTTTCAGGTGAAACAAGCACAGATTCCTTCCAAACAAAACATGCTTGCACATGTTTTGCAACTGGGATCCGAGCTCTCAGAGACATGCTTGTCTTCGTCTCACAAATCTGTCTTTAAAAACAACCAGGTGGATCAAAACAGTGGCTTCTGTGGGGGGTCTGTGGGGCAGGAGGTCAGCTCAGAAGGCTCTGGAGACTGTTCGGGGGGAATCCCTCGAGGGAAGTCTTGACAGATTTCTTGGCACAAGACTGTTGGAGGGGCTTATAAAGAAGAAGCCTTGAGACCACTGACAACGACATTGGCAAGAAAATGGCCAGGCGAGGAATTCTACACTGAGGAATTCTACTTGTCCCAGCATGACAAGGCACCTGTGCCTGTTTTGTGGCTTGCCAGGGCTGTCCTTTGAGAATTTCATTGGGAATCCTAGCTCCAGTCACCCTACAGCCTTGACCTAGCTCCCTTAGACTTCTTTTTGTTCATAGAACTCAAAGGACATGGAGAAAGACCATGCCTGGAGTCCCATGAGGATGCCATCTCCACACGGTGCTAGTCGAGAAGCAGGGTGCTCTCTGGCAGAGGGCTAGATGGATGGACACGCAACCTTCAGCAGGGTATTGACCTAGATGTCAGAAAAATATAGCTTCGTGTTTTGATATTTTTGCTTAAGAAGGGGTCCTGTGACCCTGTAGCAATATTGTGGACTTGCCCTCATAGCCATGGCCTTTCTCCTTGGGGACATGACGCGTGCAGTACCTTACGGCTTCTCTGTAATAGCGGATGGCGGCTGTTTGGTTGCCACTGTCGGCCAGGTTTTTGCCAACATTGTAGTGAACCTGAAAGTGCAGATAACAAGTGACCATCAGGAAGGGAGTTTCTTTGTTCAGTAGAAGTCTGGGTACACAACGATCCTGGCTGTTAGCTGAAAACAAAAGGTAAAGATACAACAACAACAGATCTCTATCCCTCCACTCCCACAGAGTCTCAGTTCAACTCCTACCGAGGCTAGGCCTGGGGCTCCTGGTCCTGCCAGGGATCCCACATCCTGCCAGAGAGAATTAGCAGAAAGGAGGTGACAGGCAGATATCATGACTCGTGTATGTTGAAGAGAAAGTGGCTAAAGAACTTCTCAGGGAAAGCTGAAGAAATCAGAAACTGGATTGTTTTTACAACAGCTGCCTGGGCTGTGGATCAGATTCCAACTGCCTCTGTCCTAGAGGAGGAGGACCCAGGGGACGGAGTAGGAGTCCAGGTGTTTTCCAGGCTGCAGCCTTTGCAGGAGCTGATCTCCAGCTTGTGTCTCAGCCAGAGCTGGCGGTGGGTTCCAGTCACTAACTTCAGCTTGCATATACACATGTGGTCGTCGTCGTGCCCCCAGGGCTCCTGTCACACTGCTATTCCCTTAAACTGCTATGAGTCCGACCCTATGTACATTAGTCTGCTCGCTCATTTTAAACAAATACAGCATTTCTCATGTCGTGTCCTAGGCATTGCCCTAGGTAACGAGCCTGCCTGCCCTCGCCCCTTCAGGAATAGACCCAGTGCCCACTGGTCTCTTCCCAGGCACTGTGCTTGCTATCAGTCTGACTGACAGTCGAGTGAGAGCCTGCACTGAGGGTGGTCCGGAAGTGAAGTCATTCTACACAAAGGGTGCCAAGTTGCTCAAGGAAGGTGACCCAGGGGGCTGGGCCTGGGGGAGGGGTCTGGGGTTGAGAGCAGATTGAGGAGGTGCCAGGGGCTGCAGGGGTAGTGAGAAGCCATGGGTGAGACGGGTGGTTGGGGGGGGGGGAGCGGGGGTCCTGAGCTGTGAGGAAGTCTGCTGGACCCAAGGGATGGGAGCAACTACAGGAAGCCCCGTCTCTGGAGCACAGGGGCAAAGGAGAGGAAGGCTGGAGGCCTCGGTGGGCTAGGCTGCCTAGGGCATCTTGAGTTCATTTGAGTTGTTTTGTCTTCTGCGTGATGGAAGGCCCACGCAGGGTTTGCAAGGCAGCAGCAGGAGGCGGGCAGAGTCATCACCAGATTTCCATTCCTTTAAACCGCAGCACCCCGGCTTCCTGGGAGCGAGAGATAGGAGCAGGGGAGAAGCAGACTACAGGGGCCCAGCGAGAGGCGAGGCTGGAAGCTGGCCAGGCTGGTGGTGCCGGTGGTGTGTGAATGGTAGGGAAGGGTCAGTGGGTGAGGAAGGGGAAAAGAAAGTGATGGGTAGCAGTGTCGCAGTGGACATGAGCGTGGAGGGTGCATCTCGAATGGAGTTGCCAGTCTTTAGCCATCCCGCTGTCTGTCAGTTCCTGGCACTGTGCTGGTCTGTCTGGGGCTGGGATGCTGGACGGTCTGCTGCCAGCAGGCAGGTCAGATGGAGACAAAGTTGCTAGCCGCGCCCTGTGACAGACAGCTGACAATCGGCCACGGAAAGGCTCTTGGCTCCCAGTGGCAGCCTGTGTGGCAGGGCTGGCAGGTGAGCTCCCTGGAAGGACAGTGAACACAGCAGCGGATGTGAGCACACAGGGGTCTCGAAGGTCGGAGGTGGGCAACACACCTTTCTGTTGAACAGGGGTCACCCTGGGTCGGAATCCACTCAACAGCAGATAGCTGTTTACTCTTCAACTATTTTAGAGCCAAGCAGATGGCAGGGACTCTGGAGAAGCACCCGGCTGCACCGCAAGGCCAGCAGTTTGAAACACCGGGAGGAAGGTGAGGCTGTCTTACGTCATCGTCTCAGAAACTCAGCCTATACGGTCCCTCCGCGTTGGCATCCACTCATGGCAGTGAGAACTGGCCAGCAGGGAGGGAGCTGGGCGTTGTGCTGATCTTGAAGTCCTTCGAGAAGTCCAGCGGAGTGACCGGCAAGGTGACCGCGCCTGGCTGGGCGCAGGCGAGGTTGTTCCCATGGTAGGCAGGGACCACATTGGGTGCCCTTGCCCAGAGCCTAAGTCCTCTGAGACGCTTCCCCCAGTTTACTCTTCAGATGGAGCTGAAAGCTGAAGCAACCAACTGGGAAGACGGAAGAGAACAGGGGAGGGCTTTTCATTGGCTGAAGCAAGACGGTGGTAAAGCAAGCCTGCCAGAACCCCTCAGGCAACATGAGCCTGTTGGCAGCTGAGAGGCCAATGGCTGTTGGGCGGTGCCTGCAAAGCCAGCAGCAGCTCGGCCTAGAACGCTCAACAGGGCGGTGAGACACCAGGGTGACCAAAGCAGGTGGTGAGGAACCCAACCTCCTTTGGGAGCCTTACAAAGTCAAGGCCAATTGTGACCTCCAAGGAGACAAGGTGAAGGCCACTGCCTGGCAGTGATCATGAGCACTACTGGCCCATGCTGGCGTCACCCACCTGGCAGCTCCACATCCCCCCCATCCTCACAGCAGCCCTGCGTTTGCGGGTGGCTTCCCTTCTGAGATGATCCCTTGGTCTGATCTCAGGCTGTGATGCTTCTCACTGCCTGACACCCGCTGCTTTGGGTGCTGGGTAGAGGCGGAGTGTTGAGTCTCTCCCTCTAGGTTCACTCAGTCATACCATCTGGGAGCCGTAATGTCACGTTTCTCAACGTGAGATACGGTAATGATCTAAACACACTCAGCGAACACTACTTCTGCACACTGTCTCCAAACAGCCCCATCCTTCGAGGCCTGCAGGTGAGTATTTCTAACCTGCCTGCTCCTCAAGTACGAGGAGGCTTCTGAAAGTTCATGAGAAAATGAAATTAAGAGCATGAACTTTTTCCACAGACTTTAAAAAGTCTCTCTCATGATTCATGCTTGTTTGTTTTTCCCGACTCTGACGGAAGGAATCGTGTGGGAGGGAAGCACAGGTGACATAAAGGTGCTGCGGGGTGCGCTCCATGGTGTAATGCAGCCTCTAGGGACCAAATGAATGCCCATTACCGGGTATTATCTCATGAGAGCTTGGAAGAGCCTTTGTCAATGGGGTCTCCAGAGCACACATTTTAAAAAAGGGCCCAAATGCCCAGGGTATGTGCTTTCCACTCCCATGTGGACGGGTGACTCCCCCACCCCTACACACACACACACACACCCCTGCTCCCCAAGGAGAGGAAAGGCAGGAAAAGGGACCTGGAGGCTGGAGGCGGCAAAAATACAAATACTGGGAACCTCAGATTCCACAAGACGCCCCGCCCTGCTGTCTCTCCCACCCCAAGTCCCTGCTGCTTCCCTTTGTTAGGGGAAATACTGCTTTCTCAGAAAGAGCTCAGACAAAGCGTTCAACTGCCCTCTGCAGTATAGACAGTGTGCTGTTCTACAGCTTGGGCGGCCCAGAGAGAAATACAGGCTGTGGCTGTTTCTAGGCACGCGTTACAAATCTACCGCAGCCTGAGCAGGCAAGCTCTCTGTCACTGCCACGTGGTCATCAGATTTACCCAGAAGTCAGCGAGAACCTCTCGGTTATCCAGGGAATTGTCTGAACGTGAAATAGTTGTCTAGAGAGCCAACCCCTTGTTCAACCAACCAACCAACCCTTACAATCTGTTTCCTTAAAACGGCGTTTGAAGGATGAGTGATTTCCCTCCCTCCATAGAAATAAAGATTGAGAGAGACTGCCTACTCTTCAACATCCCCGCTAGCTTTGGGATTCATCTGCTGAGGCAACGAACCAGCACAGGAAGGCGGCGAGAAAATCCACTACAGCCTCCCAATGACAGGCGAGTGCAAATGAGGCAAGAGAATCGATATGAAATGCACTAACAACACCCGTGCTCTATGCAGCTCCTTCGCTGCCCATAGCCCGCAAACATCCGAGATTAACATACAAACATTTCTGTAACGCATTCTGCGCCACTCCTTGCGACAGATGACCCTTCCTAGTGTGGAACGAGTTTACACTGTATTACTAAATAAATAAATAAATAGGTAAAGGCACTGCCATCGAGTGGATGCTGCCTCATCGTGATCCCAAGGGACGGTGTAGAGAGGCCCCTGTGGGTTTCCAAGGCGATGGGGGTAGCAGGGAGTGACCAGTGCTATTGAACTGCTGACCTTGTGCTTCACAGCCCAACGCATACCCACGGCACCATCAGGGCTTCTTTCAGCTTTATCACAGTGGGGGTGACCATATTTGTCAGACCACAAGATGTACTCCCCCCAAAGTGGGGGAAAAAGGGGGTGCATCTTGTGGTTCGAAGGTGTGGGGCCCCAGAACATTGGTTTATGAGCTCATGTGCCTGCTTACTGCCCACTGCTGTTTGCATGCTGAGGATTGCTGTGTGTTTGGGGGAAGTTCCGCCTCGATTCTCAGCATCAGTCAGGTCCCATGATCGGCACAGCAAATGTCTCCCCTCATTCATTAATGAAAGTGATGATGTTCTTAACACCAATGTTAAGTTGACACTGTTAAATATTACCATATTTTGCTTTATTTTAATAACATTTTTAGTATACTGGTACTATTTGGTTCGAATATTTTTTTCTTGCTTTCCCACTCTAAAAACTGGGTGCATTTACGGTCTGAAAAATACGGTAATTCAACCGATTTTTTTAATCCTGAAAGATGAAAATGAAGGACAATACAAATGTAGTCAGCTACTTTGTATCACAGTGGGCTCAAGGGATTGGTTCAATCCGACAGCTCGTACTGAATACGTGCTACACGTGAGGCAGTGTGCGCCATTCACACGCAGGCCTGGCATGTGCTTACTCACTCTCACTGCCCTTGTGTGGATTCTGACTCGACAGGCCTGGGAGACCCTAGAGTTGCTGACCTTGCAGTTGACAGCGCGCCACACAGCCCCATCCTCCTCATGCATGCACAGGTACTGTCATCTGTTGAAGAAGGCCAGTCCAGGGCTGCCGATCTGGACCATGTGTACACATAGTTGTCAAATAACCATTTAACCTCGAAGGGATATCAACCGGAGCTAAGTTTGGAAAATGTTTCCCCTGCAAGGAGGTTGAACAAGACTGTATTTATCTAAATGTGATCTCTTCCCTGAACTCAATCGAGTTCCCTTCCTGAAAAAATGAAATGACATTAAAAAGGGATAAGAAGGAAAGTACCTTTTTTCTACTGACTTAGCCACAGGACCCCTGGTGGCATGGTGCGTAGTGTGTTAGGCTTGTTAACTGCAAGGTCGCGGTGCAAAACCACTCGCTGCTATATGAGAGAAAGATGAGGTTTTCTGCCCCTGCAAAGATTTACATTCTCAGAAACACCCAGGGACCATTCAATGCTGTCCTGCGGGATCGCTGTGAGTCCGAGTCGACTCCGTGACAGTGAGTTTGGCTTCAGAGGTTTTTCTTTTTACAGTGAAGAGCATCGCTGTAAACAGATGGTTCTTGGAGAGGGCCATCACCATCGGGCCCGTTTCCAAGGTGAGGTCTTGCAGCTAGGTCTTAAATTTACAATGAGGAGATTACACACACACACAGAGAGCAAGAGGGTGCATGCAGCATGAGCACACGCCCTGTGTTTTCCAGCCCATACATGTGAAATCATTCTGGGGCCCAGACCTGGAGGCTGAGATAGCCCACAAGTCCTCACAGCTCCTCCTGTCCTGGAGTCTCCTGAGCACACATCCGGCACCCGAGGCTAGGGCACCCCCCTAAATTACTCGCGTACATGAGGTGAGGTCAGTCTTTTTATGCCTCAGTTTCTCCCATCTGGAAACATAAAGAAAATAATACCACTCTGACAAAGGCCTCAGAGAGAAGGGAAAAAAAAGATCATTACATAGCCTTAACAAACAAATCTGAATTCCTCACGGAGCAGAACTATATAAATAGAAAGGGCGATTACAGCTATTCAAACACAAAAGTCAAAATGAGGCAACTCTATTAACGTTTATGAAATAAAGTCCCAGGCAGCTTGTTTTTCGAGGCATAAGAGACATTGATAGGTCAGCAAATCAAATGAAGAACAATACTGGAAGTAAGTCACTCTTTTACCTGGGTATCTGACCCTTACTGTAAAACAGGACCAAGGTTCTTAAAATAAAGAAACATGCAAACAGGGAGCTAGTGTTTTTTTAATCCTACTTTATACTTCAGGGCCAGAGTCAGTCCCCAGTTATTCATCAGACTAACTTCATTTTGCCTGGAGTGTTGGTTTTCTGTCTGTGTGGAAGGTGAACATGAGATGACACTCATGATGGATTAAATCGATCCCCTCAAATATGCAGCATAAATCATCACTTCTCACTGTGGGGTGCAGACCTGCCAGCTGCCCCATGGGAGCGTGATGAGGCTGTCTGCTTCCATAGAGACTTACCCCATATACCATGGCTAGGACTCTGAAGCAGGCCAGTGGCCATGTATTGTTTTCTTGAGTGTGTGTGTGTGTGTGTGTGTGTGTGTGTGTGTGCGTGCGCGCGCGCACATCTCTGTGGCTCTCGTTCCGCTTGGTCACACCTTGTCTTTGTTTTGTTACTGAGGCAAAGTCAGGGCAGCGTGGTTTTCAATAGCCCTCTCTTGAGCTATAGAAGACCTTAAACAAGCAAGATTGCAAGAAGACAGTGGCAACCATGGCTGCCACGCCCCACGGAGATCTCCCAGGAGCCAGAAGCTCAAGGACAAGGACTTCTCCCACAGCCTACCCGGAGAGGAAGCCATTCCCCAAATCCAGTGCTCTGAACTTAGCCGTCCGCTCCCCTGATCTACTGGGAAAATAAATTTCTGCCTGGGAAAGCCCCCACTTGGGATTTTTGGTTATAACACCATCAGATAAGTAAGACAGAACCCAGAGGGATATTAAAAAATATTTCTCCAGAAGATCATCCTAGGCACCATCATCCTAGGCAACTTCCCCTTACATATTTTCTCATAAGATACCTTTTTATTTCATTTTAATTTTTAATTATTAAATCATTTTATTGGGGGCCCCACATCGCTTATCACATACATACCTACATTGTGCCAAGCATCTTCGCATGCCTGCTGCCCCCCTCATTCTCAAAGTGTCTGCTTTTCCACCTGAGCCCTTGACATCAGCCTTTCATCTTTTCCCCCCCCACCCCGCTCCCCCCTTCCCCACCAACCCTTGATATTTTATAAATTATTATTGTTTTGTCATATCTTACACTGCCCAATGCCTCCCCTCACCCACTCCTCTGCTGTCCATCCTCCAGGTAAGAGGCTACATGTACACCCTTGTAAACGACTCCCCCCCTCTCTACCCCACCTTCCTGTACCCTTCCGGTTTCTCTACTGTCACTATTAGTCCTGAGAGGTTCAGGTGTCCTGGGTTCCCTGTGTTACCAGTTTCTATCTGTACCAGTGTACCTCTTCCAGTCTAACTGGATTTGTAGGGTAGAACTGGGATCATGATAGTTGGGGGGAGGAAGCCTTTAAGAACTAGAGGAAAGTTGTATGTTTCATCATTACTTCACTGCAGCCTAACTGACCCGTCTCCTCCCCATTACCATTCTATAAAGGGGTATCCAATTGCCCACAAATGGGACTTGGGTTCCCACCCTGCACTCCCCCTCATTCGTAGTGATGTGAATCTTATTCCTTCGACCCCTCATGATTACACAGGATGGTGTCCTTCTTTCATCTGGGGTCCTAAAGGCTTGAAGGTAAACAAGCAGCCATCTACCTCAGCAGCAACAAAGCCCACTATGGAAGAAACACACAACCTTGTGTGACCAGGAGGTATGGAAGGAATCAGGTATCAGACATCAAAGAACAAAAATCATGTCATTATGTGCCCATCCTCCTGACATGATCTCTGAAGACAAAAGGGTGTAGAGGCAGACATGGGGGAGAAAGCTGATGACGTCCTGCTACCAAATCATAAAACATCTGGGGTCTTAAAAGACTTGAAGGTAAACAAGCGGCCATATAGCGCAGAGGCAGCAAAGCCCCTTACGTATTTTAAACATGTCCTCAGGACTTGGAGACCAGTTCTTGGAGAAAGACCGGTTCATGCTTGGTAAAGTAGAGGAATGGACTGCGTAGTTGTACCAGCGGGCTCAAGCTGAGAACCAATTGTGAGCATGGCCCACGTCTTGACAGTGTTTCCTTCTGCTGGGCATGACAAGGTCACCATGGGCCAGCATGGACTTGATAGCAGCGAACAACAAAGCAACACCACCAGACAGCTCCAGCTTTTATAATTCAAGAGAGGATGGATTAGTATTCGATACTAACACACATTATTTTTCTAAATTAATCTTTCTCTATAATGATCCTGTAGGGCAGAAGAGACCGCCTGTGGGTTTCTGAGACGTTCTTTCTTTATGGCACTAGAAAACCTCATCTTTCTGTCAAGGAATGGATGGTGGCTTTGAACCGCTGACCTCACAGTTAGCAGCCCGATATGTAACCCACTATACCACCGGGACTCCTAAAAACATTTATAGTTCTACCCAGATGATAGACCCATGTAAGGTCACTATCAGTTGGAAGGGACTATTTGGCATTGAGTTTGGTTCTTGGTGTTTAATCTTTCTCTCTTTTAACAGCATTCTTTTCTGATCATCCAGTCACCGTGACCAAGACAGGGGACTGGGCAGTGAATGCTTTGTTCAATACAGAAGGCCACCACACCTCCAAGCAGCTTCCGTGGTAATTGACAGTAACCTGCCATATCATGGCACAACCAGAGTTAAAAAGAGCTGAAGAAGGCGAGCATTTCTTGAGCACTCACGGTGGTTTAAAATACCATGCTTGTGTATGTTAGACGGGTTATTTCATTAAGCGCTCCCAACCAGGTAGAGGCATTATCTTCATTTTATAGACAAAGGTACAAAAAGATTTTAAAAAAGGCTAGTTTTACCCTAAGGGACAGCTGGTTAAATGAAGGATTTGTTGCCATGAAGAATGTCAGTAAGTTAAAATTTTATCTGATTACTTCAATTAAAAAAAAAAAACCCACCACTGCTTTCACTTCAAAAATCATACCATTCAACTAGAACAGGGATGCATTGCTTAAGAAATTTCCGTTTCACTGGTATTGTCTGATTTAATCCTTTCTTTTGAGTCACTCTGACAAAGTGGAACTTCAAAGAGCTCTGCTGGTGGAGTGGTGACTAGTTGGGCTGGGACCTACAAGGTCACCTTGAACTCAACAGCCTCTCCTGGGGAGGAAGATGAAGGCCTTGAGTCCCGTAAAGAGCTTCCATCTCGGCAACTCACGGGGGCAGTTCTCCCCTGTCCTATATGGTTGCTGTGAGTTGGCCCTGACTGGATGGCAGTGGGGTGTTTCTTTATTATTTGTTTGCTTTTTCCCATAGCGGGGTGAACCAAGAAGGGAACGTAACAGATCAGCGACAGAAGCAAAGCCAAGCCGCAAAGTCCTTAAAGAGCCCCCCAAATAGACTTCAGGCTACAAGGGGCAGCTCCTGGAATTCCCCCAGGACCAGTGGGGAGATAGTCGTAAAGGTCAGTGGACACACCTGGAATTATGTATGTTTTCTCTCCTCAATCTTTTGTTGTATTTTTGTTTGGTTCTGTTATTGTTGGTTGGCCTACTTATATCTGACAGGCATAGGATGCAAGCTCGAGGAGAAAGCAACAGGACCAACAATCCCGGAGGGACTTGGAGGGAGGATGCAGGGGAAGGGGGCAGTGAACAAACAATGCCACAGACAGGGGAACAACTAGGGAATGAAAATCAACAACAGGGAGGATGTAGAGATCCTGGGGGTGTTGGAGCAACAGGCAGCTAGCTGAGAGGAAGCACTGAGTGGCAAAAGGAGGGCATGCATGATAGTAGGACAGGAGGAAGGTAAAAGGAGACAGGAATGGTTTAGGAAGCAAAGCTATGAATAGAGGTATAAGAATAGGTGTGTCCATATGTCACTACATTAATCCATACAAATAGAGGCATGGGCCTAAGTACACATATTTTTATGGCAATGCACTGAAGACGGCCTTTGCTCACACCCTCCATCAATAGAAGAACACTTTGTTCTAACACTGACATTCTGTGATGCTCACCCTTCCAGCACAATCGCTGAAGTCAAAATGGGTGCGAAAGCAGCTGTGGGGAAGAAAGCGGATGGTGTACATCTATTAAAAGATAGCATCTGGGGTCTTAAACGCTTGAACTTAAACAAGCAGCCATCTAACAGAGAAGCCACAAATCCACATGGAAAAAGCAAAACAGCCAAGAGGTATTGTTGGGATCGGGTAGCAGGCATCAGAAGACCGACCGACCAACCAACCAACCAACCAACCGACACATTATTGAGAACAAGCAGGGTTGCAGCAGAGGCCCAAGCACATTACTGAGAACGAGAGGGGTTGGAGCAGAGCCCCAAGCCCATCTGTAGACTATGGGATATCCCCTCACAGAGGGGTCACAGGGAAGGGGTGAGGCAACCAGGGCACAATAAAGCACCGATGAAACACCCAATAACCCTCGGATTCCTTGAGGCTTCCTCATCCCCCACTTCCATGACCCCAGGGATGACTCTCACTTTGGACTAGCTCAGAGTATGTACATATACAGATAAGAGACAAGAGTTCAAAACACATGGAATCCAGGAACAGGAATGGGAATACTGATATCAGAGTGTAGGAGGAAGGTGGGGAGTGGTGGGGAGGAAGAGGGAGCTGATCGCAATGATCGACACATAACCATACCCCACCCCTTCCAGAGGGACAAACAATAGAAATCACAGAGGAAGGGAGACAGCGGTATGAGATATGATAATAATAATAATAATAATAATAATATTTATCAAGGGGTCATGAGGATGGAAGGGGGGAAGGAGGGAAAAAGAGGAGCTGACACCAGAGCTTCAATAGAAAGTAGATGTCTAGAAAAGAATGATGGCAACATATGTACAAACATGCTTGATACAACTGATGTGAGGATTCTTACAAGAGTTGTAAGAGTCCACAAAATAATAATCTTTTAATCATAATAAAAAGTCAAAATCATAAAAAAAAAAAAACCGCAGCTCTCAAAAGTATTTGGTCATGGTCTTGTGCTAGAGTCTATACAAAGATAGGCATTTAGAAACTGGACTTAAAAGATCACCTATTGGTCATATAAAAGAAACATGGCATTCCACGTACCTTGGCATTGAGCGGACACACAGAGAGGGCACTTCGAAAAAGCCGCTCTTCGCTCCGCCACTCGGCACTTCGAACCATGCATCTCAGCATGTTCATGAGTAAAACTCCCAGTATGAGAGCAGCAACCAGTTTCTTAGGAAGGAAGACAACATAGATATCATTAGAGTCCATTCAAGAATTTGGCCACATTATTGCCTGGAAAATCAATGCTCACTGAAGCAGCGGCTAAGATCAACTGACATATTGCATTGCATTGGGTAATTCTGCTGCACGAGAACTCTTTGAAAAAGGAGTTGACATGCAAGGGACTAAGGTGCACCGGACCCAAGCCAAGGTATTCTCAGTGGCCTCATAAACAGGTGAAAGAGGGACACTGACTACAGAAAATCCAAGAGGATTTGATGCATTTGAATTGTGGTATTGGAACAGAATATTGAAAGTGCCACGGACTGCCAAAAGAACAAACAGATTTGTCACGGAGGAAGTAGTGCTAGATGCTCCTTAAAGGCAAGGATCGTGAGACTTCGTCTCCTGTGTCTTAGACATGTAATCAGAAGGTGAAGCAGCAGAAAAAGAGGGCGACCCTTAGCAAGATGGACTGACCTCACAGCGGAAACAATGGACTCGGGCACAGAGACAACTGTGAGAATGGTGCCGGACAGGGCAGTGTCTCCTACTGTTGGTCACGGGGTCGAGGTGAGTTGGGACTAACTCAATGGCATCTAATAATAACAACAGCAACAAATGTGGCACCCAACCAACATGTAAGTAAAACAAAAAGAAGTCACTTGCTGTTGAGCCAATTCTGCCTCAGGGTGACCAAGCTGCCTAGGGACTTTTCAATGGCTGAGTTTTCAGAAGGAGACAAGCAGGGCTTTCTTTTGAGATGACTCAGGGTGGATTTTCAGTTAGCAACTGAACTCTTAACCTGAAAGGGCACCCCTCTTGAGCCATTACCTTTTTCTGAGTGTGTTTGCTGAGCGTTCCCAGTCCGCAGGTCAGCAGCATGCAGTACCCAACACTGGGGAGGTAGAGGACTCTCTCGGCAACCACGAACCCCACTCGGAAGAACAGGTTACTCGCAGGAAGAAATGGGATCACCAGGAATCCCAGGCCCAGTGTAAGGGTCCTGGAAAGTGGGAAATATTTAAAAGGGCTGTTCTTAGCCTTCTCAAGAAAGAGTCCTGGACAACATTAAATGCATGATAAAGACCTCACTCCCACCCCCTTACCCTTAATTGAGAAAAAGAACATTAGTAACATGAGCAAAAGGGGCTGAGCGCGGTGGAATGGAGACAAAGCATAAATGTATCACTAGGAGACCAACCATCGAGCATGTGTACAAAACGTGAGTGTGACAATTCAGAACAAAGTCAAATGAGAATGATTACACTGTGAGACCTTGTGAACTCAACGTACTCCTCACCGAGTCACTCAACGGCTACAAAGCGTGAAATTCGAAAGTCTACCCAGGAGAAAAAGGAAGTGTCCTCCTTCTCACCTCCAAATTAACAACAAAATAATAAATTTCACAAAAGGCTCAACACTTAACTGGTTTAAGCTTTATAACACCTCAATGCATGAGCATTGATTTTCCTTGTTGGATCACCACACCTCTGATTCAAGCAAGAGGGAAAGCTGAGCACAGAAATGCTGCTGAAACGAACAACCATTGATTTCCGACATCCTTGGTATACTGCACCCTTAGTCATTTAGAGTCAAGTCAAATTGGGAGGGGCGGGGGTATTTCCTGGGACTTAGACCCAAAGGGTTTTCTGTTTTAAATAATCCTATTTCACACATATAAGGGACATGACCTGGGAGTTTGCCGTCATCTAGAATCATGGATCAACTGAAGACATAGGTCAACTTGGTTTAATTTGCTTTGAGAAATTTGAGAAAACACTAATTTAATTCCTTCAACACTTATGCTTAAATGAAAGTGCCTTAAATGTTGCCTCTTTCATGAAAGTTTTTTTTTTTTTTTAACGAGAAAAAAAGCAGTCTCTTTGGGAAGTTGCTTGTTTTGCAGCCAACAGCAACAGAAGGAAGCACTCCAGCATTCACCGGAGTTTCTCAAAGAGGACCAGGGAATAATGGGCACAATGCACATCAATCACACTCTGTGTTCTGACCATAAATTACTCTTTACCACCAACAGTGAAGAGGATCTCAAAATGCTCCTTTAAGGGGGGCAGCAGGGGGGAGATGAAGCAGTCACCTTTATACCCCCCTCCACTAATTCCACTCCCCACTAGTTGAAGCTGGGCAGTGAACTCCAAATGGATGGAACTGATCTTTGTCATAAATATGTATTTGAAAGAGATGATCTTAGACACGACTTCCACAGAATCATTAAAACGATCAGTGCTGGATTTAGCAAAATGCTTTGGACTCAACCCAGGGTGGAAGTTAAAATTCAGAGCTGCCTCTTACCTTCTCTTGTGGCTGTCTTCAGAGCATAGGGCTTGGCATATTAGGCCAATTAGGCAGAGCCAGAGTGCTGCTAGTGCAATTATTCTCCAGTCACTGACTGACTTAATGAGGGGTATGCAGCCCATTGACCAATCAAAACACAGCCACCAGGGACACAGCAGCAGCCATGCATTCAATGAATAGTAGTAATTATAGTTTATGGCCTGTCAGTCAAAAAGAAAACAAACATTTATTTGATATTGAACTGTAAAAAACATACACATATATGTATACATACATACATACCCTAATTTTTCTTTTGAAGCTCCTTTTGTTGAAGGACAGAAGTTGTATAAAATAAAACCTTGCCTAATTCTCTGTTAAGTGTAGGCCTGACATTTGTAATTTGTTAAAGGTACTCAGATTTTAATAGCTCTTTACAGAACAAAGCCACCAGACTAGGCGATGAACCCAGACCAAAGTCACTGCCTTTGAGTCAGTTTTGACTCAAATTTAACTATTCTCCCCTATAGGGCGGGAAAGGTTTTCCCCTGTGGATTTTGGGGAGGGCACATCTTTAAGAAAGTCTCATCCGTTCCCTTTGGAGCAGCTGGTGGTTTGGAACAGCTAATCTCACAGCTCACAGCCCAAAGTGTAAGCACTACGCTACCAGGCCTCCCAGACAAGCCTGTACATGTTATGCTTTGTTTGCTTGCTGAATTATCCCCATTTACTTAGGGATAACCCACATCTGTGGCTCAGGAAATTGGCAGCCTGAGGGTCACCTGTGACTCTTGAACACATCAGAGCAGTGTTCAAAGACTATCCTCCTGATTTTTATACTTCTGTGAAAGAACTAAGAATTTGAGGCTTGAGTCCCTGGCTTTTAGCAAAAAGATCCTTCAAGAATAAAAGGGGTCCTGACATCAGTACCTATTGAAAGTTACATCGGAAACTGGAAGTTTGTCTTAACCCAACCATGTCACTTTCCTCTAAGACACAAGCAATAGCCTTAGGAGAAAAAAGTAACAAAGTAGGTAGGAAACTGGACCTTGGAAGGAACCCTTTGCAATTACAAAAGAATTACAAGGAGTTCAGCCCCTTCTCAATCCCTAGTGGTAAAAACCACATTTCTCAAAGAGCTATCACTCAGCCACAAAGAGAAATCAGCCCCGATGCACTCTACCATGTGGAAAAACCTTGTAGATATCACATGCAGAGAAATAAGTCAACTGTCTGATCTCACCTCTATGTAATAAGCACCTGTCAAGAATCCAAGGTTTGTTAGTTATAGCCTGCGGCAGAAGGGAGGGAGAGAAGGCAAAGGAGGTGCCCTTTCGTGGACAGGTAGTGAGGTCATGTTTGCAGTGAGGGGAAAGCGGCCAGGAATAGAGGATGGTTGCACAACACGGTTAATGCAACTTTTCCCCTACAACCATAAAAGAAAAGGAAAGTCTGGTTTCCTCCTAGGATGAGCCTTAGTGATAGCAAACCACGGTTAAAGGCTAAGGGTGGAGGGTGCTGGAGATGAGGAGGAGGGATGAACGGGGAAGAGAAGGCAGCCCGAAGGGGAGGCAGGCAGTCTAGAGCTCACCCGGACTGCCACGCTGTCGGCAAAGGAGGCTGGGTTGTCCACCTCTGTAAATGCTGGGGGGCCCGTGCCCATGATTTTCCAGCGCACATAGAGCATGATGGTGCCTCCCAAGGTCAAGAGAGTCATTCTGAAGAGGAGGCCCCCGTTCCTGAGCACGCCAAAGTTCTGGAAGGAAACCACAGAGCCATTGACGTCACAGGTTTTCAAATATAACCTTGGCCATGCCAGGTACAAAAATATAGTCATTCTGCCTGCATGACTTTGACATTGTGCCGTACAGGGCTGGGCTATTTTAGAATTCAAAGTCACCCCGCATACTTGGAAAGTGACATTTGAAATCAGCTTGGTATGTGACATTTTTTGATGTCTGAACTGGGAACAAAAGGATATACTCACCTCTAATGACTTGTCTTTGTGCAGCACCTTCTGGACAATTTCTAGAATGTTTAATTTGCCTATCACCATGATGTCAAACACTGCATTCAAACCCTAAGGAGGCAAATTGACGGTGGGAGAGTTTCACTCTTATTTGGTAGCAATTAGACATCACAATTTTACTAAAGAATCTGAATCTAGACAAGCAATGGAATCGACGAGATAATCACAGAAGACCTCTTCAGCTCTAAAATATATATTGGATACACTCGTGTATAAGCTGAGTTTTCCAGCACATTTTTAATGCATTTTGTAGTAAAATTAGGTGCCTTGGCTGATATTCAGGTCAGCTTATACTCAAGTATATATGGTACATGGAGTTTCTATGAAATTAGCTCCTCAAACTTATTATCTACTAAATTCCTGTTCGTAATAATTTTATAATGTGCATATCTGTGGAATTATAAGGAGACTTCCCCAGCTTTGGCTTCTCCAAAGATGCCAAACATTAGAGGCTATTTGTCAACACGTGGTAGAAGGTCAGATGACTAGAGATATTCTCCCTGAAGGCATCTGGTCCACTGTAGGTGGGTTCACACTCTACTGATAATGGTTTCCATGGAGAGCCAGTCAAAGGTCAAACCTGCTCGGTGACATCCAATGTTAGGCTGCCACCCTGAATCTGGGATCTGCCGATCTTGTCACAGGTGTGCCCCCAATAGCTCTTCTTCCTATTGTGTGTCTGTTCCGAGATCTTCCTCCTCATTGTTGTATTACCTACAGTGCAACCCCTTCCTGGGACGGCTGTCTTTATCTGTAATTAGGTGGCTTGCATGCCCCCCAAAGATATATCACCTTGGTTAGCAATAAAGAGCACTCACCTCCCTCTCTCCGCACCGTCTTTCCTGGTCCCCATTAGTGTCCTTCTCCTCTCTCTCCTGCACTCTCTGCCACTGAGTGTGGACCTAGCTGTTGAAATCATGGCCATCCAGGAGGTGAGCATGCTATCATGAAATGTGTCTCTTTATTTTACTCTCTCCTATTATTCTCTATGACTTTATTGTACTCTTCAGATATCTTAACTGTACAATTGCACCTATCGAACCGTGATTAGTTGTGGGGGGCTGGCCCTTTGCTCACACGTATCATTCATCTCAACTCAACTCAAGGTCATTGAATCCATTCTGATTCATATTCAGTTCTGTAGGTCAGAGTGGAGCAGCCCCCGTGGGTTCTGAGACTATGGTAAGTCTTTTGGGGAGCAGAAAGCCTCCTCTTTCTCCCAAGAAGTGACTGGTGGGTTCAAACCACTGACCTTATGGCTAGCAGCTTAATGCCTAGCCCAATATATCATCTAGTACAGTTAGGAATCTGAGTCCTCAACCCTCAGCCCCCAAATGCCCTAGAGATACCTGTTCTCTCTTTTCACCCCAGAAGTACTTGATAACTAGAAAATACTAGAGTTCATGTAATAAGGTAGCTAGTTAGGAAGTAAGTATGCCTAAGAAGATAAAAGCAGCCCAGCCCATCAACCCCAACAAATCCAGCCACACGTCTAATTAAGCCACAAGGAACTCGAGTTCTGACTGATTTAGCCAAGTCTGAAGGGTTTCGTGTCATTGGGAGGAGAATGTACAGAATACGGTGTCATGGAGCACTGGTGATCTCTGAGGCCCACACTTCACTGCTCATGCTTTCTCTTTTTGCTGGTAGATAGCTAGGCTGCCTCTCGGAGTGTCCCTGCAGTGAAGGATGCCCACGTGACTGAGTTCTAGCCTGTAGACATGCAGAGAAGCCAGCGACATCGGTGGGGAGTTCTGGTTCACAAACCTGGGTGTGCTCTCCCACTTGACTTGCCCCTTCTAGCAGGCAGCCAATGGAGGCGATGTTGATGAGCAGGCGGCCTCGGGAAGAGCCACCATGAGCCTGGAGTCACCCTGCCGAGGGCAACCACCCCTTACCAATGTGAAGCTCCTGCTCAGTGCTATCCAGTGCAGCATAAGTAGCGGGAGTTATGTAACACCACTGATACCACACGATTGCTGCAGTTATTGGCTTCCATTGCACTGGGCCCCGCTTCACGGCAACCCCATGCACATGCACTTGTGCCAGCCCATGAGGGGCTGGTGACGGGAGCGCGGGTTCCTCAAGGTTTTCAGCGACTGACTTCTGGCAGCAGATTGTCAAGCCTTTCTTCCTGTTTGGCAGCTTGGTTAGTTGCAACTTGTCCGGCATCATAACACAAAGGATCCCACAGTTGTAAGTGAGGTGCACTGGCCAGGTATCAAACCCAGGCCTGCCACATGAACCCCGTTCCGGCACTTCCCCCCGACTGTGCTCAGCCTCCAGTGGTTTTTGCCAGCAGGCAGGGGTTGCCTTTGCAGCGATTACACCTATCGTGACAGGCGGCAGGATCCATGTTCCTTGGGATTGATTTTCTCACCTGCAACGAGCTTCTGACAAAGATCACTGCTGCAGGCAGCCGCATTGAGCAGAACTCCTTACTAGAGCTGGATAGAGAGGTCAGAGGGTACATCGTTTGTGTATGGTTAAAACTGCCCCCAAATGATTTGGGTCTTCCAAATAGGGGGGTTTGTGGCAAGGGAGATCATAAATCACCAGAAGCCAGTCGTAATTTGAGGTTTCCAGAAGAAGGAATGACATCGCTACTTAACCCTCTTTCCATAAAGGCTGGGTGCCATCAATTATCCAGCACACAGGCAAGCGCTGGGTTAATCATTACGGAGAATCCTGGTTTCATTCACCCATGTGACGTGTGATCTTACTGGGTCACCGAAGACCCTTACCGCCTGGGTGTACGCCGTTCTCTACATAGACACAGACGCTCTCTGCTTACTGCAGCTGTCTTCTCACTCTACTTACACTAAAGAACGTAACCAGGGGGCAGCGGGCCGTTGGGGTCATGAGAGCTGAGCTAAGCACTAGATTGGCATTCTCTGCCCACTTTCTCTTTCCATGGGTCATTGACATGCCAATCATTTGATCAAATTTCCACACCAGCCAAATGTCCACGTTTCTTTATTCAAGTCCACAGAACACAATCAATTCTTCTGCCCTTCAGTTGGAGCACACAGGAGTCACCTTGGGACCTTGCTGCAATGGGTTTTAGGAGGACTAGGGCGGGGTTGGAGATCGTAACAAGCTCCCAACAACACTTTGAGGAGGGTCTAGAGAAGTGTTTCCCTCAGAGCATGTAGAGTCAAGTACAGGAAGAGAGAGGGCACAGGCATGTCCCTGCCCATGGCAGTCGGCCTTGGGCGCCTCTGGAGATGGATGCTGCGTCCCCCCCTGGGAAACCAGCGTAGGCCAGTTCCCAAAGATGCGGACCTGTTGACCTGACTGAGCAGGCAGCATGTAGAGAAGGTTGACCTACGTTTGAGGAGTGGAGACTTTCTGAGAAGGAGACGAGCTCATGTTAAAACTAAGGGAGGAAAAAGGGAAGGATGAGAGGAAGGGGCTGCCTGACTGAGGGCAAAGGCCGGGAGGCAGGAAGGGCTGAAAGTGTGCTGGGAACAAACTGTATGTGACGAGGGCTCAGAGGAAGGTCTGTGTTCTGGGTTAAGTCAATGCCATGGGGTCTATGCTGAGGCAGAGCCACCTCTGTGGGTTTCTGAGACTGTTAACGGGGCTAGGAAGCCCAGGCTTTCTCCCGAAGAGTTGCTGGTGGTTTCGAACTGCTGATCATTTCAGTTGCAGCCCAACTCAGAACTACTGCACCAGTGCGGAACTACAGGAGGGTCCTGGAAAGGGGAGGGACCTGTACCACTCTTTAAGAAGATGATTTTGGGTGTTGTGTGGAGATGGTGTGGTGGGAGGCGGGGTGGGCAGGAGAGGAATCAGAATTTGAAACATGACGTATACAGCCTTCCTCATGCGATATAGCATGAGCTCCAAACACAGCAATTCTTCAGTGAATGAACATGACTGATTTGATTAAGCAACTCCAGCCACAGTTTATCAGATTTTATGAAGTAAATGGTCTTATCAGAGTATTAGGAAAAGTTATATGCCGACATATCGAGCCGCTCACAGACAACATTTAGGATATAGAAACTCTATATAGACATGTATTTATCCAGTTCCCTAGTTGTATGCATGTCACTACTCAGATGGTGATTTTAAAACTGCCGTTCTTCAGTGGATTTTTTATTATTTTCATTTTAACAAACTCTGCTAGGGTGCTCCTGGGAGGAGAGGTCCAGCAAGGATGCTTCTGGGGTGACAGGAATGCTATACAGCTTGATGGTGGTTTGTTTATGCTGACGAGTCCTGGTGACACAGTGGTTACGAGATGGGCTGTGAACTGCAAGGTCAGCGGTTTGAAACCACCAGCTGCTCCTCGGGAGCAAAGCGAGACTTTCCACTCCTGGAAGAGCAGCAGTCTTAGAAACTCACGGAGGCGGGTCCACCCTGTCCTATAGGGTTTCATGCGGTGGTGAAAACTCCACAGCATTGAGTACGTCTTTTGGTTGTATGCATTTGCTCAAGGTCAAGACACACACTTAAAATCTGTGTTTTATGTATGTAAATTACTCATTAATATTTGCAAAGATAATACTAAAAAGTAGCTCAAAGAAAGTTGGGACAAAAACCAGAAAAAACAACAAACCCAAGGGGGGCTCCTGTCAAGGCCCCAAGTGGAAAGGCAGATGTTGGGAGAATGCTGACAAGGACAGCAAGTGGGGGTGCTTGACACCGTATATGTAACTATGTATTGAACTATGTATGATTAAAAGCAATGTATGAGCCCCCAATAAAATGATTAAAAACAAAACAAAGCAAAAAAACAAAACAAAACAAAACACAACAATAAACCCAAGAGCGAAGGCTTACAGCCTCAAACCCCTCCAGATTCCTTACCCTCAGATATGAACCTTGGTCCGAGTGGCTACAAAAAGGAGGAAAAGTCCGACAGAAGTGGACTCAGAATCTGTAGTGAAGTACAAGTTCATTTGAAACATATGGGGAAGAAATGGTTAGGAAATGTCATTTTAGAGACTGGGCTAGATTAAGAGATGAGACAGCTTGAGTTTATTCACTCTCCCTGAAGTTGAACATCTGGGTTTTACCTCTATGTCCTGACCAAAATGTACTCCAGGACACATTAACAACCAGCCAAATAACCAACATGCTGCATAAATTCAAGTCCACAAATTTAAATGCATGATTAAGGAGCAGGATTAAAAGGAACTCTTTGAAAAGAAAGTTCCTTTTGAAATATGAGCACTGTCATGGGCTCTTCAAGCACTACAGTAAAAATGGATGTTTGAATTTTACTTCGAACTTTCACAAAGTGGAAATGCTTCAGTGCCCATGTTGGTGTAAGGTGTAAGTCCCACTGAGCCATGGAGATCAATTATAAACACAGGTAAAGCAGAGAGAGTGAGAGTGAGGGTGAGAGAGAGAGAACAGGAAGATAGAATGAATGGCAGCGTGACCATTTCTCCGTTTCTAACCTACTCATTAGGAGCCTTGGTGGTGTAGTGGGTTAAGGCTACGGTTTGGCTTGCTGACTTCAAGGACAGTTGTTTGAACCATCAGTAAAGAGGCTTTCAACTACTGTAAAAAGTAACAAGTCTCTGAAACCCAGGGGTGTCCTTATAAAGTGGCTAGGAGTCAGAATTGATTCAATGGCAGTGAACCAACCCAACGAGTTTTTTAAATTCCAGGATCTGAAAGATGACTGGGGTTAGGCTGTCATTGTTTTCAGGGCAGCTGAGAGGATCCTGGACAACCTCAAACAAAAATGCTTTTCTCTTTTTCAACAGGCCCTCTGCAAAAATAATGATCACTACTCCATAAGAATTGCCCACGCCACACTCCCACCTGTTGCCAATGGCAGACAACGGCTAGGTAATTCCCCCATCTGAAACACCAGAATTGCAACAGCCCAAAAAGGTCTGTGAGTTTGGGTCAACAACAGAATAATGAGGTTATGGAGGCCCTGGCGCAGAACTGGCCATGATAACTTACAGGAAGGAGAGGGGGCATCTGAGGAGGGGCCTTACCAGCACGGTGATCCCTTGCTCTTTGCATAGCATGGCTGCTGCTCCCAGAAGAATACTCAGCAACACCCAGAAGGTTGAAAAATGTGCTCCCTCCTTGCTACCTGCCAATGAAGTGAGACAGTAAGTGCAAAAGCCACACCTTCCAGCTCAATCCTGAGACCATCAGACGCTAAAATTCAAGTCTTGCCCTTGCTATATCCATATGTGAACAACAAAGCTTGGCCTGTTGACAGCATTTCTCTATGGGCACATGTGCCACACCCCTGCTTTTGTGGTGCCACCACCTCAACACGGTACGCACTGCCCTACTCCAGACTCACCCTATGAGTGCCCAGTGTCTTTGGGAGGCATTCACAGGAAGCCCTGGCCACCAGTCTTCATGGGCAAGTTTCTTCTCTGCATCCTTCCAATCACTAAGCAGGCTGCTCTGACCCGTAGAGGTGAGAACTATCCTGGTGATGCCAGGCAAGGCATGTGGTTTCCAGACGACCCAGCAGTTGCACTCACAACGTGGTCTCAGAAGGATGTGAGTGAGCTCTGTGTATCTCTCCTCTCCAGAGGTAGGAGTCCAACTCTCTGCATGCCCAGAGTAACTTCAGATGTGCAGGAGATGCTCAAAAACTACCCCCAAGCCCTGAAGCTCACAGCCATCACCTTGATGCCAACTCCTATCACTACAACCATAGGTTAGGATAGAACTTCCCCTGTGGTTTTCTGAGATTGTCATTATTGATGGAAGTAGAAGGCTTCATCAGTCTTCCAGGGAACGACTGGTGGGTTTGAACTGCTGATCTTGAGGTCTGAACTGCTGACCTTGAGGTTTGCAGTCAAACACATAATACACTGTGCCATTAGGAACCACTTGGTTGCACAAAGGCTTAAGTGCCCAGGTACTAAATGAGAGTCAACAGTGCCTCGGCAGATGGGCCTGGTGGTCTCAGCCACCAAAAACCCCGTGGAGCAACCCCAGTTCAACTCTGTAACACATGAGGTCCCAGGAGTTAGCACTGGCTCAACAGGAGCTGCCCACAGCCCAGAGAGGTATACTCTGCTACTAGTGTAGGGTCATAGCAACCACGAGAAGGATGTGCAGCTCCTGGCAGATGGCTGTCACCCAGCACCTGGGACAGAAGGCAAAGGCTGGGTGGCCAATCTGCACAAGGGATCAAGCAAGCATAACCCAACCACCAAACGCACCGCCATGAGGTAAATTCCAACACATAGTGTCCCTGTCCTGTGGGTTTCTACCCAACAAACAGTTAGTCTCAGAACCCCCCAAGGGCAATTCCCCCCAGTCCTATACGGTGAGTCGGCATCGACTCAGTGCGGCAGTTTTGGTCTGGAGTCTTTAGAAGAGCAGATGGCTTCATCTTTTCCCCATGGAATGACTGGTAGGCTTGAACTCATAGCCAGGCAGGCTTGGTTTAAGGAGCAGCTCAGGGTCAGCATTGGCTTATGTAATAATTGAGGGCCCTTAAATGCCTTCTGAGCATGGAGAGTCTGGTTTTATACTGTTTGGGTGACTGTTATGTAGAGTTGATAGGTCTCTGGGTGACACAAACAATTTTACACGTGGCTAGTGGTGCGCTGGGTATGCAGTGGGCTGTTAACCCAAAGGACGGTGGTTGGATCCCACCTGCTGTTCTGAAGGAGAAAACACCTGACAATAAGCTTCCATAAAGATTACAAAGCAAAAACAAAGGACAAACAGTGCCATCGAGCCGATTCCATTCACAGCCTGGGGAAGCCCATGGGCAGTTGCACGTTATCCTTAACAGAACCAACCGAACTCACCACCATCGAGTTGATTACAACTCAGAGCGGCAGGGTAGGGCTGCCCCGAGGGTTTCTGAGACTGTGACTCTTTAAGGGAGTAGGAAGTATCTCACGTACGGTTTCTCTAAGTCAGAATTGATGACAGTGGGTTCGCTAGCTGAAATATCAGACATGCATCCCATCTGGGGTACCACGGAAGATTACAGCCATTAAGTGCATGGAGGCACAGTTCTACCTAACACACATGTGTTTGTCAGGAGCCAGAGGAACTTGGCGCGAATGGGTTTAGGTTTTGGGGCAATTGGGCGCTTAAGCTACTTGGGAGAAGAGGCGCTGCTCATCTCTGTTCTGTCTTGGAGGAGTCCTCACTGCCTCATCTACATAAATGGTGAATAAGCATTTAAAAATATATGAGTGTGAGATGGGGCTAACGTGGACCTGCTTGTCTATTTGTGTGAAAGATATATAAAACATGCTTTCATGAATAGTGTATCTGTGGGAAATACACACACACAAAAACGGATTCAGAAAATTTTGAAAAGTTCTAAGAAGAATAAGGGTAGCAGAGGAAGGGACCCTTACTTTTCAACTTATAACCTCTAGAACATTCTATGTTGTGTATGAAATCAAAGGTAGATAAATCGACAGAGGCAGCAACTGGAGCAATGGTTCCATGGCGGTGTGTCCATGGCGGTGTGGCACAGGAGGTGGGATGGGGAATACAGATGAAAAAATGTTCTAAAGCAGATTGTGGTGATGAGTGCGCAACTCCTCTTTATGGGAAAGAACCCCAGAATTGTATGACATATGAACTATATGCCAATAAAGCTGTTGGAAAATGCATAGATAAATAAGATTTCTATAGAGTCAATGCAGATCTCTAGTCAGAGATGCACAGGCCAGAGCAGGACTGCTGTCCAGCTTCATGGCAGTCAATGAACCAAAGGCTGGAATGGCACTGCGGTGGGTCTGAACTGTCACACTCTGGTTAGTCTCTGAGCCCTCAACCCTCAGAACTCTTAAAATAAGCTTTTATAACCTTAACTACCTTTTTAATTTTTAAAAGCCATATGCAAGGATTAAAGACCATATTGAAAACTAAATGTCAAAGAAGTCACATGGTTCAGTGATGAGGCCATGGAAAACATTCACTAATTTTTCCTTTTCCCTCTAGATCAGTAAAACACCCTCAGGTCAGGGAGACTTTGATGACTCTGGTCAAGGGGATGGCTAATCTGGTCACCTTGTCACAAAATGTGTTGGGCACATTAAAAATAAATGCACCTTGATTCTCATTAGACAACCAGTACCTTCTTGATCAGAGAAAACCAGTGGTTTATTTTGTGTGTGTGTGTGTGTGTGTGTGTGCGTGCACAAGTGCACCCACAGGTCCTTGAGAGTATGTGAGAACATCTTAGAAAATCTCCAGAATGGAATCCTAACACACAACAGGGGTCCCTAAACTTGGCACCACTCTGCCTTAGGTGGAGCTCCCTCACCAGTGGAGCCCTTGGGAGTCACCAGGATGGACTCCTGACACTACCCAACACACCTGCAACAGCCTCCCTTCCAAGTAACGGGACTGGGCTCCAGGGCCTGGCAGCTTGTTGGGAAAATTGCCTCCCTCAGTAATTAGCTCATGTAGCAGTAGAGATAAAGAAGTCATGCAGAAACAATACACTGCCTAACATTTTTCTGACCCTTGCAGCTTTTCCTGGGGACTTGTATATATCCAATAATACCAACAGTGTTTTCTTGAGCTAGTCTAGATGAGGCATTGTACAGTTCCACAGGGCTCCTTGTTCAACCGTCCACAGGAAGCCTCACGCACAGGGAGTGAGGGAGTCCATATCACCTCATAACCACCACAGGCATTGTGGCTTTAAAAGTTGTTGCCTAGAGGTTAAAGGTGATCCTTGGGGATGGACATCAAACTCAAAGAAACTCACTTCCAGCCAGTCGGTTCCCACTTTTCGAGACCCTAGAGGGCAGGGCAGAACTACCCCTTGGATTTCCAATACTACAATTCTTTATGGGAGTAGAAAGCTTTATCTTTCTCCCACAGAACCGCTGGCAGTTCTGAACTGTGACCTTCTGAACTGTCAGCAGCCCCACAGCGGACCTCAGATCCTGCTACTCGGCAGTACCAGCCGCTAGTTTTCCTTCTTCCCATGCACATGCCAAGCACCTGCCAGGGACTCCACTTGGCCCTCAGCTAGGCTTCATTTCATTCCAGTCCTCGGGCTAGCCTGCCCTGGGCAAAATCCTTTCCATTTATGAAGCTGTCAAATGTCACTCACTTGGTGAAATCCCACCTCCAACCTTCCAGGCAGAAGCCGTGCGTCTCAAGTCTCTCCATTTTCCCGTAACACGGCGAGAACAGCAGACTGTCCTACTGGTAACCCTGCAGGTCTGACGGTCCCCAACAAGCGCTGCCTTAGTCATGGCCTGGGCCTGGAGTTGTTAGGCCAGCTGTCGCTCTGAACTTCCCCCGGCACAACACTGCTCACACCATGCTCCAGTGGCTTGGTTGACTGTGACCCTCCTAATGGAGGGGGTTTTCAACCTTGGCGCTTGGGCATTTGGGCTGAGAATCCTTTATATTGGGGGCTGCCCTGCACATTGTAGGATAATAAGTATCATCTCTGACTTCTCCCCGTTAGATGCCAGTAGCAACCTGCCCCACCCCAGTTGTGATGACCAAATAGGACACCGCGTGTTCCCTGTTGTTGTTCGTTTATGCTGTTGAGGCAATCTTCGTCTCCTAGGGCCCCCACCCCCTCCCATGACGATGTGGCACTGTTCTAAAGCGTTTTCTAGGTTTCAGTCTGTACAGGAGCGGGTTGCTGTGGAGCTGCTGGTTGGGTTAAAATAGATAACCTTTTTGGCTACTAGCCCAGCACCTAACGGTTTCCCCACTAGGACTCCTTCCAAAATCTCCCTCCCAAATGCCAAACACTGCCACTGAGTCAGCTGCCTCATAGCGACACTATAGGACAGGGAGGACTGCCCCGCGTTTCTGCGACTGTCACTCTCCACAGGAGCAGAGTTGGTGACCTGGTTCGAACTGATGACCTTGTAGTTAGGAGCCCAGTGAGTGGCCCACTGTGCCAACAGGGTTGCACGGCCAGGAAAAAGCCCCGGTAAGTGATAGGCTCGTTGACAGTTATGTCCCTGGTTCCATGCCTGACTTATAGGACTCCACAGCACCTGAATCTGGAAAGCATCTAAACAGTCAGCGAGTGAAGCATCTTTCTACCATCTACTAAAAGGGGCATGCAGAGTGACCTTTTGACCTTCACAGAAACACAACAGCTAACAGCTAGAGTGTTTGTATGCAGTCATTTGCTTCTCCAAAACCCCAAACCCAACGCTTTGCCATCAAGTTGATGGCGAGTCACAGTGACCGACTGTATAAGACAGGGTGGACCTGGCCCATTGGGCTTCAGGGACTGCCATTCTTTACGGGAGCAGAAAGCTATGTCTCTCTCCTGAGGTGAGAGGGGAGCTTTCAAACTGCTGATCTTGCAGTTAGCAGCCCCAGGCATCATCACACCAGGGCGCCTCCTGTGCTCCTCCCAGGCTGTTTCTGGACTTGCTATTGGCACCTGGCAGGTGGCCTCCCGGGATGAGCACTAACTCTTCACACCACAGTCCCCCTCATTGTAAACTTTGGGTTGTTAAGGCATCCTTTCTGATGCAGAGGCCAAGCGCGCTCTCACTTCCGCCTTTGTTCAGCCGAGGGCAGCGTCTCTCCAGGCTGTCAGGGGCTGCAGTGCCAGAGTCGAGACGGTCACTAAGATTCACCCTATACCACTGGGCTTGTGCTGTGGGGAAGACTGAGGATGCTCTTCCTTGTGGAAGTGAACTATCGCCTCCATTTGTGATTAAACAAAATCATAACTCAGCACCACAACATAAACAACGCTTTCCGATGAAGCAAGATGGCATTTGAGAGCTGACTCCTCCAGGGAGAGCCTCTGTTTAGTGAGGGTGGTGCAGGTCTCGGGCTGCTCTGAAAGGGGAGGGGGGGGTTTGCTTCGAGTGGAGGTCCCTCCTTGGTACGGAACAACCATGCCCCTAAGTTATGTCTTTGTGCTCAGCTACACGAAGGGTGATTTACCAATGTACCTGCTAACTCTAAAAGCAGGTCCCAAGGGGAGGGAGGATGTTATGTGAGTGATGATGGCAACAAGTGTGCAAATGTGGCCTGCGTACAATTGATGTATGTATGGATCGTGATGGGTGTTGTATGAGCCCCCAATAAAATGATTTTAAAAAAAAAAAAGGAGGGGGAAAGAGGAGCTTAAACCAAGGGCTAAAGTAGAAAATATTTGGAAATGAAGTTGGCAACATCTGTACAAATATGCTTGATACAAATGATGTATTGAATGTTATAAGAGCTTAAGAGCCCCCAATAAAATCATTGGGGGAAAAAAAGCAGGTCTCTTGAACATTTTATCTTTCTTTCTATAAAAATGAAAATAGCTTATATTTTATTGGAATGGAACACATATTATTAATACCATACTCTCCCCTAGGCCAGTGAACTTTGATAGAAAAAGAAATAGCATTCCTTACATGAAAACATCTCAAAGGCCTTGTATTTCAAAGTACTCTATTATCATAAAATTAAAATTACTACATACATGGAAAAGTAATATAATATTCTATTTATCTAGCCTATTTTAAAATTTTGAAAGTCCCCTCCTCCACTCCTAAGATGGCTAAGTCAGTGTGATTTAGTCACATACAGGAAGACATAAGAAAGCACTATAGAAAATATAACCTTCATATTTATCAGTAATCATCTTTCTAATCACATCACATAATTTTACAATTTTTCTTTTTACAAAGTCTAAACTTCTGTATAGGATGCAGGCTCTTTAAATGTCTTGCACCCCCTGTCCTGAGTCTTCAAGAAGAGTCCTATTCTTTTTTGGACATCACTGCTCTCTGGTAGTCATGGGAACTACCCAGCCTTGCTTCTGGAGAGCCGCTGCTGGATTTGAACCGCCAAGCCCGTGGGCCGCAGTCCCACACTCAACCACTACGCCACCTGGGCTCAGCCCGAAGAGTCCTATTCTTTAATCTTATACTTTTGGCTTTAATTTTATATTTTGGATGCTGCTTCAAATGTTTCCAGTATGAAAAGATAAAAAATAATTAGAATGTTTTTTTGCTGGGGAGGTTTCTTCAGTTTCAGTGGCTTTTAAAAATCAGATGCCACTTCTTGAAACAGCAATTTCCGACCAGAGGCAGTTTCATGCAATAACTTTAAGTAATATTTTTGGTATACTGGGCTAAACAGAATATCTTACTACAGTTCGTCTCACCTGCTTTTTTGTAAAATGACTACTAAACCAAACCAAACTAAATCAGACCAAACCAAACTCCACTGTCATTGAGTCAAAGCCAACTCATTGTGACGCTGCAGGACACAGGAGGACTGTTCCTTCGTGTTTCTGAGATTCAGTCTTTATGGAAGCAGACTGCCTCTATTTTTCTCCCACAGAGAGACCGGTGGGCTTACACTGATGACCTTCTGGTTAGCAGTGCTGTGTCTGATGCTCAGCACCACCAGGGTTCCTTAGTAGGGCTCCTGGAAAATATACAATGATACTCCTTTGTGTGCTAGTATTCCTTCTGGATGGAGCCAAAGACCCAGCTATCTCCCAATGAATTCTTATTGATCACAAAATTTGCAAATCGCCCTATATGTATTTCAAGTTACATGAGTTGGCCTACTTAAATGCAGCTCTTGCTCTCCCAGTCTCTGCCAGATTAAGCACTCAATCTCTTATCAAAAGTCTGGCGATCGAGCGTGCTGCTGCATCTTGATTTTTCTAGAACCCAAGTGGGAGCATTTAGTTTGACAAACGTTTGTAAATGAAGAGGTATTTTCGATCAAAGAGGTCATCTGTTTCAAACATATGGTATGCATACATGTGATTAAGCCAAGGTCAACTTCTACTGAATTGACAAAATGCTTCTAGCACTGGGAATGAACAACAAAGACTTTATGAATATTGCATTATCAACTGAGAAAGCTCTCAGTACATGTAGTTCTGCCCCTTGTAATTCTCCAAATTAAAATTTATATTAAGTCTTAGTGTTTCAAGGTGACTAATGCTAGTAATTGGCAAGAGAGTGCAACCTAAATGAACTTGGAATTCTTTTTTTTTTTCCACAGCTATGTTCAAAATGCAAGCTGATCTATTTTCAAGTTTGAGCATCTAATAGGACAATTGAAACAACAATAGAATGAATAGTTTCATTTATTTCCATGTCTACCAGAAGCCTTAATAAAGCACTGCATATTTTAATGAGTTATATGCAACATTCATAACTTTATAGTTTATAACGCTCATAGTTTACTGTTTAAAAAGTTAATGCACTCAATGTGAGCAAATGCAGCTGAGGTCAGGCCTCTGCATTTTTAACTTCATCTTTGAGTCCTCCCATTATCATCAGAATCTTTATTATGTGAGACTTTTTTCCCTTCATAAGAGGTGAAAAAAATGGCATAGGGAATATTTAAAAAGCCAACGAAAAATAATACTAAGAGAGAGATCAATGTTTCTGGTGCAGCTGCATTTATGGATATTTTTATTCAGCAGAATTTTCCCCAGATTGAGAATTCTAACTTGTGCCTAACTCTAAGTAAGCAACTCAGGACAATACCTTTCCCCAGAGCTCCCTGTCTTCCCTTCATCCAGCCTGCTTAACTGTGAATGACCATGGAGCCAAGAGAGGAGGAAAGAAGCCACGTTCACACTGCGCTCCATCTCTCAGCCAGAAAGAGGGCGACGTGCTCTCTGATAATTACGCAGCATCAGCAAACACCAACCATTTAGGATCCAGAACTTAATAGCGACTTGCCTAGAAAACACTTTCCTTGCTTCAGTATATTCCTCTATTATCTGTAATAATCCAATCACTTAGGTAAATGGAGGCAAAGGCTAATGGTGTGAGGGGAGCCCGGGGAGGTGGGACCCAAATGCAGGAACACAAAGACGCTTGTCAGTGCTAATGCCCACAAGTGCCAACAGATGTGATCAATGTAATGAAGCATGTGCCTCCGATTTGGCACCACTTTCCAGAGGGAAGATCTCCTTTCATCAAAAGCACCACATTGCACAAGATACCCTTCTCCACCACTCTATGCCTGGCATCTCTGCCACATTGAAACTGGCACATCATGTTGTGTGTGGGAACCATGCCACCCCGACAGGTGGCCACGGCGCTCGATCTGACAGATCAACACAATGGACATCAGATCCACGGTCAGAAATTTGGAACCAGGCAAGCCGCGCCGCCACGTGCATGATGAAAGAAGTCAGACATTGCCGTCTGAAAATATGGGGCCTCTTTTAGTCCAAAGAATGGAGGAATCAAAAAACAGAGGTGGGGGGAGGGCATGAGGGAGAGATATAAAGAGAGACAGACAGAGAGAGAGAGAGAGAGAGAGAGAGAGAGAGAGACAGACAGACAGACAGAGGAGAAAGTGGAACAGGGAGAGGAGCGAGAATACGCGTGAATACTACTGTCAAAATTCAGTGTTTTACTACATTGGCTACACAATCACCCTATTTTTTGGGGGGGGCATCACTGCCCTCAGGTGGTGGGAGTAGGAGGCCCAGCCTTTGCTCCGTGGAGCTGGAATTGAACCTCCATCCCAGTGGGCTGCAGTCCCGCGCACAACCACTACGCCACCGGGGCTCAGCTCACCCTGTTTTTTTAAGTTGCTTGATTCCACATCAAAGAAAAATGACTGTCTGAAATCGGTATGAAAATATGAGGAAATGGTACCTCAAGGGTAAGAATTATTCTCTTTTAGTGGTCTGATCTATGATACAGTAAGGCAAGTAGAGTTTAATAATTTAAGAACAATTGAGACTTCCAATCTTGTCTCTTAGGAAGAATTGTGTGGTCTCCAATGATTGCTAGATTATAGCAACTCTACTTTCCACTGGAAAAGACCTCCCTTGTCCATTATATGTGACGTTGACTGCATTTCTCGTCCTAATCCTGAATTCCACTAAACAAGGATTTTAAAAGCATTTATTCAGAAAAGAAATTTGTTTTGGCTCTTCTAGTAGAGCTTATCCTGCAGTGGGATTGCCATTTTCAATCGGAACTACCAGGCTTTAAAAAGAGACATAATAGGGCTGAGCCCCAGGGGCGTAAGTGGTTGAGTGCAGGACTGCGGCCTGCGGTTCATATCCAGCGGCAGCTCTCGGGAGCGGCACTGGGTGGCGCCCAGGCCCACCAGAGGCAGTGATGCCCCCCCACCAAAAAAAAAAATAAATAAAAAGAGACAATAAACATAAATAAATAAAAGACATACATATTGACAAACTGTCTCATCATCATAACCATGCCATCTCTTTTGAAGGGTCAGAAATAATAACTGATGCATCACCAGACTCCATCTTTCTGGGTGTTTTGTGAGAAAAATTGTGGTCATTTACAAGAATACTAAAAAAAAAAAAAAGAGTCTGTTGCAAATATTTGCTTGGAAACATTCTATTTAAGCAACAACCAAAAAAGGAAGGAAGAAGACAAAAGAAGAAACAAGTCAAAGCCTTGGAGATGTTATCTGAGTAGACTTTTGACCATGCCAGGATTCCAGAGGTTAGCACAGAGTTGCTTGTTAACAAACCAGGCAATTAAAAATTGTCCAGCACTTTGTCAGCCAGACGGACCTCATCTCAAGTGAGAGGAAATGAGGTCACCAGAAATGAAATGTACGTCTCTTCTGGAACAACTTTTTAACGAGTGAAGTCATTCATCTCAGCGTCCTTACGCCCTTGTTTCCTCAGAAGATAACATTACTCACACTGCCCTGTAAAAACCTTCCTTGAATGCCAAGTTTACATGTAATGGTTGCTCTCCATTTATGTTCAGCTCCCCAAAGTACAGAGCTCAGATCTCTTCCCATGAACAGAACTATTATTTGTGTCCTGTAAAGACTGAATCACCTTGCCCCACAAAAGAGTTCCAGTCTCCTGTGGAAGACCCCTATACACAGAGCAACACAGGCACCTGGAGCCAGTAGTCATGGCTCCAAGGACAACCAATACACTCGGCTCTTTTGGTATCACCGACACTGACTAGACAGGAAAATAAAAAGCAAGTTTATTTCTTAATGCATCTCAAACTAGAAATGAATATACATATATGTATGAACACACACATATAAATAGCCATTGCTCTCACAGACTGTCTTCTGGTATTTATGAAAAACTGACAGAGAAAGATGAGCTACAATCGTTAAGGTCAGAGTCATCAAATTTGCGTCAACACACCTTGAAAAGCTCATGATACCGTGATGTGTACTAAATGCGTAGGTGTGGTGGGTCCAAAGAAGAAAGCGTCACCCAAGCAGAAGGGAGCGTCAAAACGCGCTGTTTCTTGAGCATTCGGGAAAATCAGAAGCTTTATTTGGATACAAATAAGTGTGGCGCAATGGTGAAAGCTGGGCTCACAACAGAGAGGTTGGGGTGTGAACCCCCCTGCCCCTCCGCAGGACAAAAGACCCCACAATCTGCCTCCGTGAGGTTCCCGCCTGGGAAACCCTACAGGACAGTTCTAGTCTGTCTGCGGACTTGCTCCAAGTAGAAATGGGCTCAACAAAGCCCTTTTGTATAGCTTTTGTGTCTCCAACACCAGATCCAGAGTCTGGTATAAAGGATGCCTTCTTTTTTAATTACTGATCATGAAATGATCAAGATCAGAGGCAAAAAAAAAGATATTTCTCAATATTATTGTGGAGCTGCTAAGTGGGGCTTTGGTGGGCCAGTGGTTATGTGTTGGCCGCCATCTGCAAGGTCGGTAGTTTGACACTACCAGCCACTCTGTAGGAGAAAGTTGTGTCTTCCTACTACTGTTAACCCTTAATAGTCTGGAAACACACAGGGGCAGTTCAACCCTGTCCTCTTGGGTGGCTCTGAGCTGGCATGGACTCAATGGCAGTGAGCTGTATTTTTGAGGCTAACAGCGGCTAACAGGCTGGAAGCCTGAGTCCACCCAGAGGTGTCTCAGACGAAGGGACTGGCCATCCACTTCTGGAAAAGCAGCCACTGCAAACTCTCAGGAGCACAGTTCGAGGCTGACACACATGGGTCACCATGCGTTAGAGAACGACGCAAGGGCAACGGGCTTGATCCAGTCACGCCTCACTGACGGGTGGCTAGACCTGACTGCTACATGAAAACCAGTGTGCTGTGAGGTTCTTTGAAGGATATCAGTGTTATTTATGTGAAACTCTATGGAGGTGGCTGCATCATTCCATAAGTAGCAAACCACAGAGAATAATGGCCCAGGCAGGTGGACATGACCTTCACCTTCACCATCGCGGTCAGCATGGTGACTCTTGCTGTGCGCCTTGGTGCTCATAACTGCTAGGGATACATTGTTAATGCACAAGACAATTGGATAGATTCTTTCACTTCTGTTGAAAATGAGAACTATTAGATAAGATAGTAAGTGGCGAGTAGGTGCATTATTTTAGAACAGAATCAGAAAGTGTTTTTTCATGAATGTCTTACTTTGGCATAGAAGACTCTTATTGCTGATTCTCTGTAAAACTATTAAAATTTGCAAAAAAAAAAAAAGTCTGTTGGGCAGGGGGTAGTAGTAGGGGGGTGGAGACCCTTGGCTGCCCTTGGCGACTTTATGTATGAAGTGGTACATGAACATGACATTTAAGGGTCATTTTAAGGCTACACAAAGGAGCAGGTTCTATTCGTGGCATGTTTGAGAAGAACAGAGAGATCCTAGAGTGGCTGCCGACATAGTGCCTCTGTCAACAGAATGGAGGAAATGCTCTCGGACCACACCAGCACTGGGCTGGAGGGGTAAGGAGACAAAGAGGAAGCTGGGAGAAAACCAGGAGGCAGCAAGGCTGGCGGGGTGAAGCCGCTGCTCAGCAGTCAGGGTCCTACCAGTGCTGCTCAGGCTTGAAGGGATGGTGGGATAGGTTAAGAACACATAGTCTGGTTGGGGAGTAGTCAGAGAAGGCTTCATGTGGATAAGGTGGCCTTCCTTGCCCAAATAAGCTGCCAAAAATGAGATGACATGGCTTCCTCAAAAAAAAACCAAAAAACAAAACCATGGTACTTGCGCCTCCTGAACCACCACAAAATTGGGAGGCAGAATGCAGTCCTGCTACCTTTCTTCTGTGCTGCCATGAGACAATTCATCTGTGATCACCAGAAACAGCCGAGCAGCCAATTCAAAATGAATACTGCTGGAGAGGTGGGCGCCTTCAGACCACCCACTGCAAACTCCCTGGAAAAAGGACGTGTAAGCGCTGCCTGAGAGCCTTTCTAGGCCGGTGAGTAACATTCCAGGGCAGGAAGGGATCAGTAAGCATGCTGACGGCCAGTGGTACATTTTAGGGTCAAGACACCGAGATCCAGATGAGTGGGGAGTGACCTAACGCTTCAGATTTCCCAGAGATCAGATGAGGTGCCAGGGACAGCAAAGGGCCCGTTACCTGTGACTCTCCAGGTACACTCGCTCTTTTTTTTCTGGCAAAGAAAATAACTTTGGGGGAAGTATACACAGCCAAGCTAAGGCATCACAACAACTTATACACATACAAGTTACATGCTTCGTGCCACTTGTTACATGCTTCATACCATACTACCCCTCTCCTATTTTCCCTCCAACGATTCCATCACCATGATCTTAAACTCAACCCCTGCCCACATCCCCCCCGCCTTCCTAGCTAAGCTTGGCGTAACTATGATCCATTTTATCTCACAGAGATGGTTGTTTAAAGGAGCTAAAGACTCCCGATGGATTTCTTTACTAACTGAAGCTTTTTTTTTTTTTTAGGGGGGTGGTGTGTACAAAGAAGTTGGTAGGGGACAGTTTGGGTTTAAGGTTTAAAGCTTACAGACTGTGTCAGGGCAATCATTTTTGAAGCGTTATCCAGCCCCAACGGCTCTAGACATTCTGGAATCCATGAGAAGTTGGAATTCTGTTCCAAATTTCCTCCCCTTTTGACTAAGAGTCTTCCTGAAACCTTTGATTTAAATGTTCTGTAATGGGACCTCAGGTTCCGTTTTAATCAACTCTTGGTTTTTTTTATAGAGAAGTTCAAAGGTCTCAGGAAGGCAGGGTGGCAAAGTTGTAGACACCAAGAAACTTCAGTCAAGTAAAAATGTATTCATACTCTTAAACAGGGGTCCACAGGGACCGAAGATACCACTGCTATCAGTTTGTAAACATTAAACACACCCAGGAACCTATTTATATACTTACCAACAAAGGCCTGACAATTCCCAATTCAACGATAAACATAAGTGTTAAAGGAATCGTGCTGGCCTACAATGAAAGGTGATCTTGGTAGGCACAATGAATACATTGACAGGAGCACTGGGATAGGCTTTTCAATTTCTTAGGAATCAGAGTACATACGCATCAGAATTCTCTTGATAGCAGTGAGTTTGTTTTGTTTTGTATTAGTCAAAAGTTTGATTTGAAATATACACATACATATGGATAGAGATATAGAGGGTGGAGCTCACTGTCACTGAGCTGATTCGGACCCGTGCGAGACCCTGTAAGTGCAGAGGAGGACTACTCTGTGTTGTGGACTGTATTTCTTTACAGGAGTAGAAAACTTGGCCTTTCTCCCAAAGAGCAACAGGCGGTTTTTAGCTGCTGACCCTGCAGGTAGCAGTCCAGCCCCTAGTCCACCAGGGCTCCTAGTCCACTATGCCACCAGGGCTCCCAGAGGGGTCATGATAAAGAGGAAGAGCCTTGGCAAGGTGGACGGCAACAGTGGACTCCACCGAGCAGCATTTGTGAGCTTAGGGCAGGACCGGCGGTGTTTGTGGGATCGCTCGGAGTCAGAACCTAACAACAACCTAGTAGGGAGGTCTCTCGGAAGTAATGTTATTTTATAGAGATAAACCTCTGCTGTGTTATGCTATATGTGTATATATACACATATAAAACATAACACAGCAAAGGCATTCAGGGAAAGAATATGTCTTTCGTCTTTCATCGCTCTACAAGAAAACTCCATTTCAGGAGGCTGACAAATGCAGCATCTTTCTTGGTAGAGAGCCGTTTGTCGGCTTGTTGGCATCATGGCTGTTTCACAGGAGCGATCTTTGAAAATCCTGAGACGTTCTACTGCAGCTCCCGGGTGATGGCTCCCAGGTGCTCAGGGTATGCACATTCAGCACTTTCTGCCAAAAAAGATGTTTGATGCTTTGAAATCTATTGAGAATAGGCAGGCATGACTTTGAGAATATTTTAAAATGAATAAGATGACACACAACTTTAGAGTGGCCTTTCAGATGAATGGATTCCATTTGGAATTTTCATCAAAAAATATAACTACTGACATATTTTCATGCTACGGGATACAGGTTCAGATTTGATCACCAATTTAACACACAAAAAAAAACATCATTCTGTAATGAACATAAAAAATTAAGTCAAATATGGTCACCCGACCCTCTCTAAAAGGATCACTCTTTTTCTGTACCTGATGAGCCTGGGGCAGGTGCTCCCAGTCTGGCTTAGGCTGCCTTCCTCAGGAAGAGTTAGCCGTGCATGACTGCCGACTCAACTTTCTGTCTCCGGAAGGAAACGACCATACGTGAAGTCATTTTACTTGGCTCTCCCCAGTCAGTTGGCTGAGTCAGAGAACCGGAGAGCCACAGAGGTACCCATGGTGGTTTTCTCCCGGGGGAAGGAGGGCCTGGCAAGAAAAGGCAAGGAGGGTGGAACACAGCTGTACAGCTGTACGGCTGCCTGCCTCGGTGGAGCCCTGGGTTCGAGAGAAGACCCCTCTGGCAGCCACGGGCAGCTGGTCGGGCTACAAACGAGAGGGAGCTCCCCAAAGCTCCCTGGGAAACATGGAACTTTAAAATGGAAATTTAATGAGAAGACAACAGGCTTTTCCCTCCACTTTCAGAAGCCCCCTCGCAGAGCTGTCCCCTGAACAACACAGGTTTGAGTTGCCCAGGTCCACTGACTCACAAGCGGATTACAAAAACAACACAACACAACAAATGCTCATCATCTCCGCATGCGCAGTTGTTGATGGCAGAGAGACTGCTTTCTCACGGTTCGCACCTGTGCTGCTCTGTGTCTACTGTAGTACATAAACCTGGCCTGGCACCATGGGCCCCAACAAAAGTGCCCCAAAGCACCACAGCTGAAGCTGGACGCACTGGCAGGAGGCAGAAAAAAGTCGTGGCAAGAAAGCAGGTGAGTGACGACAGCTGTGGCAGCCCATGGTTTCAAGATAAACAGGTCCCAGCACGAGGACCATGACAAAGACAGAAAGGGAAATTCAAGAAGTTGTCCAGAAGGCTCCACCAGGGTGTGCAAAAATGTTGCACTTCTTGCAAGATTTTCCCCCCTCTTACTGTAAATGCAGCTTTTAATGAGATGCAGAAAATAATCTTTGTGACATACGAAATAAGTACTAATAGTTTATGTCATTGGTAAGGACTTTTTGTCAAGAGTAAGTTATTAGCACTGAGAATTGAGGGAGTCAAAGGTTATATAGGAGATGTGACTGCATGTTGAAGGTGTGTCCCAATTGTAAGCACAGTGTGTAATCCCATCTAAGCTTCATGTGTAAGGAATGTTGTTTGTGACTTTTTTATGTGAGACCTGCTGCCACAATGGGCTGTGACCAGAGCTGCTAACACAAGGCCTGCACTTTGAACCTGACAACCGTCGGCTGGGTCCAAGTTAGGGCTTTCTGCTTTCGTAAAGATCTCGTAAAGACAGTCACTGCAGCCCATGGGGGCAGTTCTACTCTGTCCTTCAGGGTCACTGTCACTTGGAATCCACTCAATGGCAGGGTATGTTATGGCTGTGTGTGGGGAGATTATATAACAAAACACCACAAGCAACGACTGTCCCTAAACTCTGGCCTCTGTGCAGCTGTTCTTGTTCTTGTTCGTTGCCATTGAATTACTTCCAACGCCTGGACCCCATTTCTACAGAGGAGCAAGGCCACAGAAGGTCGTCAGGGCTCTCCGTTTGGAAGCCTGTCTTCTGAGGGGTTTCTGGAGGGTTTGAACCACCAACCTTCCAGCTAGCAGTTGAGTGCTTTAGCACATATGCCACCCAGGGCAACACTTGTCTATTTCACTTTTGAGTGAGACTGTGCAGGATTTGTCCTTTTGTGACTGACTGATTTCACTCAGCATGATGTGCGTCTCGGTTGAAGCATGCATCAGGAATTCATTTGTGCGTCTCGGTTGAAGCATGCATCAGGAATTCATTTCTCTCAATGGTGGAGTCTCCATTGTGTGTCTGTACAACATTTTGGTACCCATTCATGTGTTGCTGAGCATGTAAATAATGCAGTGATGAACCCTGGGGCACGGGTTTCTGTTTGCATGCCTGCTCGCATTGCTTCTGTGTATATACCCAGCACTGGGAGCGCTGGGTCATATGGCAGTTCTATGGCCCTTTGCAAAAACGTCTCCTGGGACTTAAATAATTCAGGTCTACCTTCTTTGTTTTGTGTCTGCTAGGGGACTCCTACTAATTTATAAAACATTAAACATTTATAGCAGAAAAAAATCTGGTCTGTGTGTCATTTTCACTTAGCTAGCACTTCTTGAAAGATAAGCTTGTTTTAGAAACTTGGGGAAATTGGTTGGCTTTAGAGCTCCAGGCAGCCTAAGTAAAAGCGTTGGGCCCAGAACACTATCTGATAAGGAGGCAGGGATGGGGACATTGTCTCTATCCCCGTGTCTTCTCCTTATCAGAGAAATGTTTCTCTCTCTCTCTCTCTCTCTCTCTCTCTCTCTCTCAATGCGTGGGCACTCTATGGCACCTGGCCAACTCTCCTACATCTGCTCCTGGTGAGGAGGGCATGGGGTCTCTCAGACTACAGCAGGTGAGCAGAGAGCATCACTCTGAGCCAGCTGTATGCAGGATGAGCCTGCTGCCCAGGGGAAGCAGGTGCCCTCTAGTGAAGCTGATCTCATGCTCTCTCTTCAGTAAGGTCAGTTGTCCATCAAAGTTTATTTTTCAGACTGAGTGTACGAAAGAGTAATGGGGATGCAGGGAAAAAGAAGAGGGCCTGTTTGGGCTCGTTCAATGATGAGAGAGAGAGAGAGAGAGAGAGAGAGAGAGAGAGAGAGAGACAGGCAGAAGCACAGCTCTCAGGGATGACCCCATGTGGCCCAAGCATGATGGGCAGATGGGGAGATTGGGGGGAAAGCAAGCAAGAATCTTTATTCTTTTAGCCAAGATGGCTTTTAATAAAAATTGGGGATAAGTTCACAAGTTTTCTCTTTATGGTATGACTTTGTGCTTAAATCTCATCAATAGTCTTTGGTATCAATTATCAATACCATAGGTGCTCGTTCCAGTGTTTTGTGGAGTCCTAATGGAGCTGTGGGTTCGGCAGTGGGCTATGACCCACAAGGTTGTCAGTTCGAATTCAACAGCCCCTCTCAGGGAGGATGATAAGGCTTCCTGGTCACATGAGGATTTATACTCTAGGAAACCCCAGGGAGAAGTTTTACTCTCTCTATAGGGCGGCTATGCGCCAGAATTGACGTGTGGCAATGAGTTTTATTTCATTCTAATATTTTAAGATTTGTATGCTTAAATAAATAACAGTAGAGCATCGATACATGTGCCCTTAAACCCCAATCATTCAGCTTAAACAATGACCAACTCGTCTAAGCCTTGTTTCATTCAATTCCTACATGATCTCTGCCTCCTCCTGAATTATTCTTAAGCAAATTCCAGATGTCATACATTTTACCCATAAACATCTCATCATGTATCTCTAAAAGGACAACACTTCTTAAAACATAGGTGTGAAATCATTATCACACTTAGAATTTTAACAACTTGTTGATAGATGTAATGTACCTACTAGCAATTTTTACTATGGATATAACATAAACACACACACACAACACACACACAGGTTTCAAAAAGTTCATGGAAAAATTTCATGAACAGGCTGAGCCCCGGTGGCGTAAGTTGTTGAGTGTGGGACTGCAGCCCGTGGGCTTGGCAATTCAAGTCCAGCGGCGGCTCTCAGGAGTGGCACTGGGAGCGCCCACGACCGCCTGAGGCAATGATGCTCTCTCCCCCACCAGAAAAATTCCATGATCTTTGAATTTGTTTTTCCACAAACATTTTTTTGAAGCCTCTTCAAACAGGGTATAATTTGCCAACAATATTTTATGTATATTGTTCAGAGGCATCACCCCTTGGCAATTTTGTTATTGTGTTTTTTTTTATTATTGCACAGTATATTTTAATTATATACTATATATTTAAAAAATTAATCAGTTTATTTTTAACAGTTTTCCCGACATACAATTTACAGATCACCATCTTGCTAAATTAATCACAATCATAAGAGTTGTGCAACCATTGTCACTATCACTGCCAGCATCTTTTTCCTGCCCTCCTTGCCTGCATGGCCCTTTGAAATGATTCATTCAGCTGGGCTTTCCATACAGAACAACATACAACAATCAAAAGAAAGTGCAAGCACACAGCCCCCAAACAATGACAGAGTGAAACAGAGAAAAACTTTTAACTGAGAACAAAGTAGAAAATCTTAAAAACTGGAACAATTATACATTGACTCAAAAGGGAGGTCAAATGACAAGGTGTGACATTTTCACCCAACAACAACTGCAGAACACTGCCCCACAATGTCCTCCTGGTAACCTGGCCTTTCTCATCCCTGGTCCACAGCCATAGGAAGTCACCTGAGGCTGACTCCACATGGGGGACCCCATAAATAGGTTTTGGATTTCACTGCCATCTATAGTCTTCTGCAAATCAGGGGTTCAGAACTTAGGCTTTAATACTATTATCTTCTCTGTGTTTGCTTTTTATTATTTACAACTCTTGGATCGCATAGGCTGGTGTACTTCTCCTGAACGGATTTAACAGATGCCTTTATTTAAATGACTGTGTTTGAAGACAAGCCTTTAAGACTTCAGATGTGATTCTTTGTGATAGCCAGGCACCACCTGCTTTCTTTGCGATACCATTCATGTCTTCATTGATCACTTCATGGGGGCAAGCATGGTGCAGGACCATGTCACAAGAACTAAATGCCTGTAGATCAGGGAAAAAATGAGCATGTGCTCAAAATCCATTCACATATCTAGTGTTTATATGTCTCTAATTCACTTTGAAGACATCATTGTTATTGTGTTGAAGGACATTATGAATTATTCCCATTGGGCATATGGTAGTTCTCAGGATTACTGTTAATTTCGCCAATGGTATAGAATTTAAAAGCATATATATATAAGACTGGTTTTTAGACTAAAATACATAGATTGTTGATTTGTACAGATTAGCAACTTAGGTGACTGGACACTATTCACACAAACAACAAGGGCAAAACTTTCAATATGTTCATTCAGAAAGGTCTAACTAGACTCAATATGTCATGGAAAGGCAAGGGAATATAGAAAAAGAAATTACATGGTAATCTTTGAGTTGCCATTTATTGGCCATCCTTATGGCATGAATCTTCAACCAAAGTCCAATGGCTTCCTCGTCCATAGCCTTGGAACAAGAGTCGTCTGCTTCTTCTCACACTAGTGTATTTCAGTCTGGTGCTCACAGGAGTGCCTGCATCCCTTTCGTTTGCTACCAGTGTGCTTAAAGGAAACTCCAGTTCAGTTAGTGGGAGTTCCAAATCGGACCTATCTGCTGTGGCCTATGAAGAACGTGGCGCACCTCTGAAGGACAGAGTCTACAGTCCTGCTTGTTTATAGTACACAGCCTGGGTCACCAGGGGTGGAATCAAAACGAGGTCCTAAGTGACCTCTTGGCTATTTCTAATGATTGCATTTCCTTGCATCCCAGGAGGCAGGGTGGTCACTCAGATGTGGACCCAGTGTGCCCTACAGAGCTGTGTGCCCTACGGACAACGGTCCTTCATTCAGAGTCCCGACACCAATGGAAACAGGCAAACCTCACAGTCCAGGGGCATGCCCACAGTTCTACATGTTAGCAATCTCTTTCCTTTCTTTTATTACCCTCATCCACATATCCCTAAGAAGCTTCAATTAAAAAAAAAAAACTTGCCCCAAATTCTTTGCCTCCAATTTTGTTGGAAGTGAAAATAGCAAAAAAACGATCACAACTACTTCAGCACCGAGAGTAAAAGCATTTCACCACCCAAGTCTTGGAGACTCCCCAAGAACACCTACGCCGGAACTCTGTAGTTCTCACAATGAAGTCAACGCAAGCATCTAAAGAGACTGCCTATCTTCCGACCCCCATGCCCACAAAGTGACCATTGTATACACATTTATGCAGACCAGTAATTTCACATCTACTCAAATTCTGCTCCACAGGACACAAACAGTAACAAGGTACAAAATCAGGAAGCCAAGTGGAATGCTTACTTTCTCTAAAGGCCTGACAGTAGCCAAGGAAAGACAACAAAAAGAAGAGGGCACACAGCAGGTCTGCACGGCCGACCACACCAGCAACCTTAAAAGAAGAAGAAAAGATTCACATAAAAAAATGTAAACCACGAAAATACCACCCTCCCCCACAAAAAGCCTTAGAAATATATATATATTTAAACCACAGATGATTCTGTCTTGTACTAAAATAATGTGTGTTAACTGTGCAACAGACATGATATTGTGCCACTTCCTGGACAAACCAGGGCTGGTGTAAACCTGCTGTGAGCTGGACACACACACAGCAAAAGCTGTGTGTGACACCCTTCAGCTCAGAGCCCTGGTGGTCCAGTGGTTACGAGTTGGGCAGTGATCCACAAGGTCAGTAGTTTAATACCACCAATCTCTCCACCAAAGAAAGACAGGTTTCTACTCCCACAAATAGGTGCAGTCTCTGAAACTCACAGGGGCTAGTTGTGAGGGTCACTCAGAGTTGGCCTGGTGGACTTGATGGCAGTGAGTTCTTTATCCAGGAGCTTTGGGTGCCCAGCCTCTGATGAGACTCCCAGCTGATCTGCGATTAGAACATGCTGGAAGGTCAAAGCGTGTGCTATCATAAAAAGAGTTTCCCTGGTGGCATGAAGGACATCCGAAAAGTGCGGATACGTGGGATATCAGGGATCAGAGTCCTGGGGTAGATGGGAAAGTCTTAGGAATCAATGTTCAAAGCTGTCTCCTTTTCCTTTCTTTAGACCCAAACTGCCCATGAGGTGGGTTAGCCGAGGAAGCAGAATTCTCGGAAGTTCTTATTCTGACTCACTGCCACCGGCCATCGGGACCCTACAGGACTGAGCAGAGCTGCCAGGGAGGTTCTGAGACTGCAGCTCTTTATGAGCACAGAAAGCCCTATCTCTCGCCCACAGAGTGGCTGGTGAGTTCTGACCAAGAGTGAGCAGTCTCACTAGCCTCCATTGTCCCTTTTTTGGGGGTGCACATCACTGCCTCTGGAGGTTGTGGGCACCACCCAGTGCTGCTCCTGAGAGCCGCCGCTGGATTTGAATCACCAAGCCTGCGGTCTCGCACTCAACCACTTACACCACTGGGACTCAGCCCCCATTGTCCCTTTTTTTTGGGGGGGGGGAACCACTGCCCTCTGGTGGTGGGAGTAGAAGGCCCAGCCTTGCTGCTGGATTTGAACCTCCAGCCCAGTCGGCACAACCACTACGCCACCGGGGCTCAGCCGCACCCATTGTCCCTTTTGAGATAATAACACCGCCTATAATTTGTCCACTTCTCGATAACTGATTGTATAGTAATGGTTCTAGGGGATATGGAATTCTTTACCAACTAGCTCCGACTGACTTCAATCAAAGAGGGTGCTACCATTCTCTAGGTACAGCTTCAATGACTAGCAGGCAAATATGTTTTCCCCTAAGTCTAGATGTATGACACAGGAGGTGCAGAATAAAGGATCATTACAGGAATGGAGATAAGATAATGTATGAACTTGAGAATTTTCACTGGAAATGAGGGATTCATATGTTCTTACCATGATTTTCAGAATTAAAAAAAAAAGTCAAATTCCCTGCCATCGAGTCGATCCTGATTCATCCTAGACCCTCCACAGGGTTTCTAAGGCTGTCACTCTTTACGGACCAAATGGCCTCATTTACCCCTGCTGGCCAGTTGGTGGGTTTGAACGGCTGACCTTGTAGTTAGTCGTCCAACACTTACTCAACTGCACCACCAGGTTTCCTTATGATTCCATGAGGGCTTGTAAATCAGCAAGTAAAATTATGCCTTTTGGGGCTGTTTCCTTCGACCTCCTCGAGTGGTGTGAAACACTGTGATCTGTTAGCCCGTAATGTGGAGGTGAACAGGTGGCTCCTGGGGCTCACATGATCACTAAGACAGTGCAAACATCACATCCGTGGGGGGGAAAATCCTCCTGGAAGGAAACTAAGAGCAATGCGAAGTTTCCACAGACTGTCAGCGCTGGCGAGTTAAACAGCACAATTACTTTGTGAATGGAATGAAGATGTAATAAGCGCTGCTGAATGTGCCGGGACATAAACTCCCTGCATTAGCATACGTTGCATTCACAGAGCTAGACAGAACAGGAACTCGCTGGGCGATGCAAACACACCTGGCGGCTAAGGGAAAGAGCAGAGGTTTGAGTCCATGCAGGAGACGTCACCACCAGTCACAGCTGACTCGGCAGCATCTGCCGTCAACAACGTCAACAACAACAAGCAAACAGAAATGAGGCTGGCACAGGAGGTGCTAGCTCAGCATCAGCGAGCTGTCTTCATGAATCCATAGGGTCCCATACATCTGGGGAGCAGAAAAGAGCAGGGTGCGGCTCTGCATGTCTCCACAGCATGTGCAGGGTGAGGCCAGATCCCCCAGTCTCCATGCTGGGCCTCCTGGGGTTAGAGGAGGCAGGGCAACTGAAAGTGACAGGAAAGGACGGAAAGGAATCTCTGTGTGTGCTCTGAATCCGAACTGCAAAGGACCCTAGTGGCATCATAATGGGGTACACACTGGGCTGTCTGTTCCTCTAAACGTATACAGCCTTGGAAATCCAAAGGGACAGCTGTACAGTCAGAATCAACGCAATAGCAGTGATTCTGATATCTTGATGATATCAGTCACTGGTAGCATTGGGGGCTGTGTGTAGGGGCACAAACTGCAACATCAGCCATTTTCACCTACCCCCTGAAGCGGAGGCTGCCTGCTCCTGTAAAGCTGTACAGCCTGAGAAACTTTAAGCAGCTGCTCTATTCTGTCCTGTAGGGTCACTCTGAGTTGGAATTGATGGCAGTGGGCATAAAGGGACCCTACTGGACAGAGTCGACCTGTCCTTGTCAAAGACTGAATCTTTGTGGAAGTAGAAAGCTTCATTTTTCTCACAGGGAGAAGCTGGTGGTTTTGAATTGCCGATCTTACAGTTAGCAGCACAATACATAACCCACTACACTATCAGGGCTCCCTTTATTTGCGAAGGATAGAAATAGTTTCAGTGTTAATATCGAGGACTTAAAAGGATCCAGCACACACACACACACACACACACACACACACACACACACGCCAATATAAAGTGAAACAAATTTATGTTAATAAAACCTGACTGAGTCTATAGTCACTGAACCAAAGTGAAAGTGGCTTCCTAATGCCACTGCTTCGACTTTTACCATTTACTTCGACTTTTCCCTGCCCTCAGCCAAAGACAGAGCAGCTGCCAGGCTGGCTTGTCAAATTGCAGCCCCCCCTCCCCCCCAACAGCCTGGAACCCAGGGCTGTCTACCTAGAAGAGACAAGGAAGCAAGGAAGGAACCTTCCTCTCAGGCATCCCAGCTTGGGGTACATTTTAAAAACTGGGTTAAAAAGAGTGGGAGATAACAAGGTTGCAGATGAGGAAACAGAATACTATTTGCCAGAACAATGAAAGGCAAACATAAACATTTTAGTTTTAGGAATGCTAAGTTTTATTTACCCACGCTATTTCCTGCCTTTGGGTTGGCATAGATTTCAGGGATGGGGAAGGGTAAAGCTGTGAAATTGTAAAATAGTCCCTTCTTTTCTGTCGGTGGAGACTCCTTGGCTTCCTTTACACTCAGGGAACAAGTAGAAGGACAAAGTTCAGAGGCAGGAAAGGGGCAGGAAAGGAAGGAGGCGTCCCGAAACTGGAAACACCAACACAAGCAAGAAGGGAAGGAGGGTCAGACATCGTGGGGCGGAAACAGGGCACAGAACACGCGGGAACAGTGGTTTGGAAACGGATTTGCTCTTGGAACTTGCACCCAGTTCAGCAGGAAAAGTCTGATAAATACAGGAACCAAATCTGGGGATGAACATGTGCCCAGATAGCAATGACCTGGGAGTGGGTGTGGGCCTTTATATGTAAGCACATACAGTTACAGTTGAAGCTTAAAAAAAAATTTTTTTTTTATAATTTCATTTTTCAGAATTTCAGAAGATTCATTTTGGTTAGCTCTTCAAAATTTTCATTTTGCCTGTAAGGTCACATTAACTAGATAAGGGTCTGTGGTATTTAGATGACTTTATGTCAGCTTGAGTTTGATGAAAGTGTGTGTGGGGGGGTGGGGGTGGGTGTGGGACAACCTGTCCATCATGTCACAGCCTGATGACGGCTCCTTGGAGGTGTGGGCTTCTTGTCAGCTGGGACCCTCCTCTCTCTCTCTGCTCCTTCACCCTCCTGCCTGCCTTCCTCGGCCTGAGAGCTGCAGGCGCCCTGCAGTGTTCCCAATGCCCTTGGAGCCAGGCGATCCCGCTCACCGGCCTGTGCTCTTCCTGCTTCTTGGCTCATCTTTCTGTGTCAACGGCATGCGGCCACGTGAGTCTGAAGAAGGACTTATAGACTTGCCTTGGGTGGTTCAGGGCTTCAGTTGGACTGGGCCGGGATGCCCTAATGATACAGAATTACTTCTTGCTATAAAGCTCTTTCTTATACAACATATAAGCATCACTGGATTTGTTTCTCTAGACAACCTGGCCTAACACAGGCTCCAAAGTTTGAATCAGTACTTTTCTCAGGATCCTCCCATCTTTCACCAACGCTCACACTATTTCGAGGCTCACCAAAAATCTAGCCCATACACAGGGAGAATTCACATTGAAATAAATTCTAATTTGCTCAGTTATAGAGAAACAAATAGCTCCCAACTCACTTGTACCACAAGTTTCCAGCCTGCCAAGCCTCTTAACTCCTCTGAATTTGCTGCTAAGCAAAACCTTGTAGAGAACTCTGTGACAAGTCCTGATAAACAACTCTAGCCCAAACCTTTCTCACTGGCATTACAACTGGTTCACTTCTTTAATAAACCTTTTAATCATGAATATTGCCTGTGAGCGCTATGTAGCCTAGCAATGGATACTAGAACCTAGAGAGGTAAAATAGAGAACACCAATTAAGACAACACAATGTAGGGACTTAAAGGCATATTAAATGCAGCAGTCTGAATTGGAAGGGTAGGGATAAAGTACAGCTCACAGAATGGATGACCAAATCAAGTTTTTTACCTCAGTCCACATGGTGACTGAGATTTTCAAAAGGCTATTCAGTGTAGGGGTGAGGTTACAGAAAATTTTACGAAAATCTAGGGAAATCCTGGTAAAGTTTGTACCAGCTCCACAGATACAGCTGGGACTCACAGAACAGGCTAGGCACCCATCAGGAGCTGCCCCGATTCCTGCACCAAGTCTACCAAGAAGAAGCAAATACTAACCACGGCGCTCCATGCTCCTAAGAGGGGCCTGCGATGCGGGCAGAGGAAAAGGAGGGGAAAGGTAGAGGGGGTACAGCGACCCTCTGTGGGGTTCAGCTGGAAGTATGTCAGCAACCTCTGGAAGAGGTTTCATGTAAGCTCTTGCCCCTGCATACCCCAGCTATGTGGCTGGCCTCACATGGATTCTTATTTGCCTCCCCAGGTCATTTCTGCACCTGTGAAATGAAAACTTGTATTTGCTCTCTGGTCTCAGAGTTTTGGTGACAAGTAAGTACGAACCAGCATCAGGTAACTTACAAAGCTAACAGCAAGAGTATATTCAGCCATTAGTGAGAAAAGATTCTTTGCCTATGATCCTTAGACCCCTAAGCGAGGCAATATTCAACAGCCATACCTTATGGGTGAATGTATCGGTGTAGCCCTACCAGCAGAACAGAACCAGCAGAGGCCATATTGTTGTTACCTGCTAATAAGTCAGACCTGGTTGACCCCCCCCATGCTTAGTACAACAAAAGTGTCTTGTGCCAGTCCCATAAATAGTATATCAAATTGTTGTGACCTGTAGGTCTTCACTGGCTGGAAACTGAGAATGGCAACAATGAACTCAACACTCGCCTGTCTGTCTGGCCTACTGAGGGTGACTTGTGCATTGCTATGATACTGTAACTCTGTCACTGGTATTTTAAATACCAGCACGGTCACCCAGAGTAAACAGATTTCAGCAGGGTGTAAAGACTAAGAACAGACTATAAAGAAGGCGTAAGATGTTCATGTCAGAACAATTACCACTAAAAACTCTACGTATAACATCAAAACAGTTTCAGGTACAGAAACTTTCATGAAGAGAACCAGAGCATTGTCAGGGGCAGTGCCAGAAGATGAGCCTCTCAGGTCGGAAGGTACTCAAAATACGACTGAGGAAGAGCTGCCTCCTCAACGTAGTGCTGATGAGAATGACGATGTGGAGGGAGGCAAGCATGGGAGACTTCGTCTCATGCTGTCAGTAGAAACAATTCCTTGGAGAAAGATAGCATGCTGGGTAAAGGACAGGGGTGGTGACAGAGAGGAGGCCTTCAAAGACCTGGACTGACCCCGTGGCTGCAACAATGGGCTCACACAGCAGAAGAATCACCAGGCTGGCACAGGAGCGCTGGTGTACACCTTGATGTCATAGGGTGGCTGAGTCGCAGCCAACTTGACAGCACCTCACCACAGCAGGAACATGGGCACCCAGTGCCCCCAAGAGCACATCCTAGGTCGTCACTGCCACAGAGTCTGCACATACAGGGCACTCTGCTTCGCTCCAGGAGATGTTTGACATAAGTTACGTGCATGTGATGAACCTCCCTAGCACATTGGCATCCTATCTGTGCTCCGTGTGCACTGTAGGGGTATACACACTATTTCCATGGACAGTACAGGAGCTCTGGTGGTGTAGTGGGTTATGTCAACAGTTTGAAACCACCAGCCACTGTGTGGGAGAAAGTGGAAGCTTTTTACTCCTGTTAAGATCTCCAGCCTCAGAAACCTGTAAGGGCAGTTCTACTCTGTCCTGATCAATCAAAATAGACTGGATGGCAGTGGGGCTGGCTTTGAGTTTTTGAGTGTCCACGTGAGAAGATATGGTATTTTCTATAACTCTTGGGCAAGACAAATATGCAAAAGGGGTTTGCTTTTGGAGAGGCAGGCAGCCTAAGGACATGTGCTCATTTCCTCGTGCCTTCAGACGCCTGGCAGAAGATACTCACACACTCCGTGTGCACCGGATGCACGGCAAACAGCAGTGCCGCGAGCAGGGATGCCCGGGGGGCCGAGTTTAGCCTCCGGCCCCTGTTGGTGTACTGCAGGCCGCCCATCAGCACGGAGAAGACGTCCACCAGGAGCACCGAGATGCCGCCGTGCAGGAGGATGTTGACCACATGGAAACCCACGGGGTGGAAGCCTCCCGACCAATAGTAGTTCATTCTGCAGGAAACAGAGGGTGCCCCCATTAGACACACAGGAGCACACGGCAGGCGCGGGCGCAACAGGGAGGACAAAGCCTTGAGGGGAGCATCAAAAGACTTTGGCTCAAGGCTGGTGAAAACAGCATCAAGCTAAGTAACTCCTGTCAAGCTAAGCGGGGTGAAGACAAAGTATGAGCATCACTAACTGTGCAGGGCGAAGGGGGAGAAAAGGGCATGTCAAGGGGCGGTGACAGGCAAGACTTGGGGGAGGGGGAAACTAGACAATTGTTAAGTGTCAAAAACTCAGGTGGGGAAGATAAAACTATTCCAAGGAGCTCCACCATGTTTTCCTCTTGGCCACCCATAGAGACCTGGAGCTGGGGCCGCCGGGACACGTGCTTACCCAGCAAACACCGATCAAGAGTGCTCGCCTCCACGAGGTTCAGTAGCTCAAGGCCGGCGGAGCAAAGGCTCCTTGCCAGGGACCCCTTACCTGGACTGTTTGCCGAGTGCCAAAGGTGCCAATGTTTCACTGCCATGTTTCTCTGGGAGATCTGTAATCAGGTGCCCAAAACATACCCAAGACGCACCAGGAGGCTTCACAATGGGTGGGGAAGCCCATTATCTTCTCATCTCCTATTACCACAGATTTCTTGAAGCCCCTACCTAGCTCATGAATAGGGGGAGGCGCTGGCATGAGGTCAATAAACTTACTGAAAGCAAATAGGACCCTGACAAATAGGAGGGTGAGGGGGTGGGGGTGGTTTTCAGTTTCTGTTTAGTCTTGTATATTGGTTTGAAGACAGTAGGAAGATTCATGCCTCAGGTTTTCAAGCTAACTTTCTGCATGCACAGTCCCTTTTAATCCCCTTGCTCTGCAGTCGATTCACCCCTAGGACAGAGTCGAACTGGCTGCTGGGGTATCCACGGCTGGCTTCTGATGGCAACAGCTCAGGTGGAGTGGCTGGTGGGCTCGAACCTCAACCTTTCCATTAGCAGCTGTGCATGTAACCACTGCGCTGCGAGAGATGCTTTTCTCTCAACATTGCAATGACTTCATTTCTAATAGCTGGACTACTTCCACAGGAGAGGTCCATATGGGTAGGTTGCAATTCCAATAGGGAAAACTGCTGTGCACCACCAACAGTAGAAACCTTTTCCCCTATACACAGCCAAAGGTTTAGAGGTTCCAATTGACCGAGGCACCTCCGCAGAAAGACTTGCAGACAGATCAATTGAGGACACATCAGCCACAGAAAGCCCTAGGGAGTCTAGCTCTCCCCCGACATGCTGGGTCGCCATGAGTCAGAACTGAGTCAACAGCCTCGGGGCAGCCCTCCCCAGTCTCACCTGAAAGTCAGGACGGTGAGGGGTCGGTAGGACTTGTGGCTCGTGTTGCTGCTCAGCTTACTGCCCCAGAAGTCATGATGCCACAGGTCACCAAGGGGCGTTTCTGCTTGGAGATCCTGCAGGAATAGCGGAGAAGATATCTGGACAAAGGAAAATGAGGAGAGGAGACAGCCAAGATCTCTAATCCTTAGAGACGTTACGTATTCATAGAACAAGAAACAAGCCAGGCCGGGATGCTCGGTCCAGGAGCTCTGGTGGTGCTGCTGGGACTGATAACTGCCAGGTTACGGTGTTCTGCTGGCCTAGGGGCTTACAACATGGAGCTGCTAACCACAAGGCAGGAGGGTCAAACCCACCAGCTGAGCTGCAGGAGAAAGATGAGGCTATCTAGTCCTACAAAGACTTGGATCCCCAAAGGGGAAGTTGGACTTTGTCCTGCAGGGTTGCAATGAGTGGAATCCACTTGATGGCAGCGAGGTTGGAGTTTGGCATGACAGGCTGGTGGTTCAAATCCACCAGCTGCTCTGAGGCTTTCTATTCCTGTAAGGATTGACAGTCTCGAAACCCAGTACAGAGTCACGATGAGCCAGCACGGGCTCAAGGGCAGTGGGTCTTTCTTTTAATGCCCATTCACAGAGCCCTGGTGGCACGAAGACTTAGCTACTAATTGAAAGCTCCAGGTTCAAATCCACCAACCATCTACTCTGGCCGAGATTATAGACTCGACAACCCTACGGGGTGGTTCTGCTCACTGTACGTCAGAAATGACTGGAGGGCACATAACAACAAAGGAACAGCACCCCTTCAGGGGCTCACTGCGGACCCCTTCCACGGGTTTCCCCATGGCCCTGGGAGGAATTGAGGCAAGAAGTCAGTGGGGCCAGAGAGGAGCAGGGCTCTCTTCCCCCCTCCCGGGCTCTGCATGGTGGCCTTGCCGAGTTCCCGCACAGACAAGCGCTGACTTTACAGCCATCCCCGTGCTCGCAGGCTGTGCTGTGGACAGTCTGTTGCAATCTGTTCTTTTTCTCACTCCAAATATAGGTCCATTCATGTTTTCTGGAAACGAGTTTCCTGACTTTATGTTCAAATTTATGTGTTTTGTGTCCTTCTGGCTCCTACACATGAACACTGCACACGCTTCTCTGTCCACACGAGCCCCCGTGTGGCAGGAGAACCGTGTGTACTCCCACAAAAGCAAACATGCAAAAATATCACTGTGCCTAGTGACGGCTGTTCTTAATATCTGTAAATATTTCGTGCAGTTTGGGTTTCAACTCTTTTTTTTCTTTTTCATGACACTGGGGTGGAGGGAAGAGAAATGACTTTGAATAGTAATGAATAGCTCTGAGAGCTCAAACTAAGACAAGAAATGATATTTGGGAAAAGGGGAAGAGTTTTGCCAGGAAAGCTACTTAACCGCACAAATCATGAATAGAGAAAATAATCTACTCTGGAAAGAGAACATGACTGTGAACTAAGACAGATGCTGTTGGCTGCCTGAGAACCCCTACCTGTCTTAGCCAGCACTTTATACCAACCTTTCTTGTCACGCAAGTGAACTAACACTGCCCACTGGATCCTGCAAAGAGGCCTGCCTCATAATAATGAGCAATGCACCAAACAGCCCTCACCTTCTGGTGTGCCCTGTCATGTCTGGACGTGATGTCTAAATAGGACAGGCCTCTAATGAATATGGTGACAGGTCTCAGAACTCTCACTGCCATTGTGTCGGTTCTGACTTGTATCGACCCTGTGGGACAGGCTAGAACTGGCCCTGTCGGTTTCTGAACCTTCATGGGAGTAAAAAGCCTTGCCTTTCACCCTTGGAGTCCCTGGTGGTTTTGAACTGCTGACGGTGTAGTCAGCAGTTCAATGGGTAAGTAACCAAGCCACCACCATATATGATGGTCATGCCTGAGCGAAATCATGCCACCAGCCTGGACCCTGATGGCACTGCTGGCCCAAGGCTCCAGTCCAGAACATCTCCCTCTGGGCTTCTCATATTGTGAAACAACATCTTTCTTTACCAGTTAAACCACGTTTACTTTGCTCTGATCTCCCCAAAGCATTTCCCAGCCAATGAAAACAATAATTGTTCCTTAAGGAGGAATACGGAATGTCCTAAAGGTATAGAGGCCTGTGATAGCTTTAATTATGATCATTATCATGTTGCTTTTCAGACTAGATGTGCATCTTTCACATCCGGCTGCTCTCTCACCATCTGGTGATGGCAGCACCCCAGGAATTTTGTCCCGAGCTCATTCTCATTCACTATGAATCCACAAGGCTCTGGCGAAGGGGACTCCACACCTCAAGACAGGAACAGAGCGTGTGACTATGGTCAGTCTGATTGGTACCCTCTCATCTTTTGCCCCGTGTGACAGTCACGTACTCTGGTGCCAATTTGACTAAGAGTCTAGGGGTGGAGTCTAGTCTGTCAATCTGGAGATAGCCACTGAGACCTCTGTGGGGCCTGTCTTTCTCTGAGAATTCTGGGAAATGTCGCGATATTTTCCCCATGGTGATGAAAGAGCAGGGAACTAGTTCCTTGAAGACACTCGACTGACAAGAAAAAGATGGCTGCATAGACCCTGATTCCTGGAGACTGGAGGAGCCAGAGGAGAAGCCACATGAGCTTACCTTGATGGAACCAAACCTCTGGGGCAGGAAAAGCCATGTGGAGAACCCTGCCAGCGCTGAGATGCTTCTCCTGCCAATGGATACTGCTGATGGATCCTGAGCCCTGGAAACGAGGAGCCATGTGGAGACCCCTGCCAGTGCTGAGATGCTTCTACCACCACTGGATACACAAGACTCTGCCCCTACTGGCCTGTGATTGTCCTAGTGTCATTACACATGCTTTGTGAGTTGGAAGGAGGCTTTAGAGATTGGTATTGGACATATGGGCTAATATTGGACTTATGACCTTGCACTGGACCGGGATGGGATGCTTTCTCAATGTTCCATTCCTCTTGTATATAAACCTTTCCTTTATATCCATATGCACATTTATGAATTTGTTACTCTAGTCTACCAGGACGAACACCCCTTGTTCCCTGGTTCAGGGATGGGCCTAGTCCAAGTCAGGTCCAGAAGGATCAATGAAGACCCATTCCAGAACATTCAGCAGCTGTTCACTTCTGCTGCATTGAGTGTTGTAAGGATGCAAGCTTGCACCTGCAAGCGGCGGCCCTGGGCCTGAGAAGGCAGCCAGCGGAGTGGAAGGCACAGCCAGGGGACTGACACTGGCCCCGTCCTGAATCCAGTCACAACCTAAGTTGGTCAGAGAGACTCTGCAAACACCCAGTGCTTATCACACAGCCCAGAAAGATCTCAATCTTCTGTTTGTTGTCCATCTAGGTCCTGTCGACTGTAAGTTCTCTGAAAGCAAGGCCTCTTCCTGCCGTGTTTCTGATCTGTAGCCTGAGCACCCTGGTGCTCTGCGCCTAAGAGAGACTTCTCTAAATCCGCTGGCCGTGTCCTTTCTTTCACATGGAAACACAAATCACAACTCACTGGACCCAAAGGTAACTAGTTAGAGAACCTACATTAAAATGGGATTGCAAAGAAGGCTGGGTGGAATTAGGGGGGAAAACAGATAAAATTCTAGGTTCCAACCACAGGTACACTACTTGTTAACTTCTTGGATGAGATGATCTAACCTGTAAAATGTGAAGAGCAGATGTTCACCATATGTTATGGGTACATTAAAATGCTCTTTCTCAAAACAGAGTTTGTCATGAAGAAGATCTAGCATGTAATGAAATCCAGGATGGGTACATCTGCAGAGACAGTAACTGGATGTAAGGTTTCCTGGGGGGGCAGGGCAGGGAGGTTGGGGAGGAAACGGGCGCTAATAACAGTGGGCGCTAAGAAAGAGGAGAATGTTCTAAAATGGACTGGGGGGATGATTGCACACCTCTCCTTAATACGACTGAACTACTGAATGCCACGACAGGTGGGTTATATGCCAATCAAATGTGTTAAAAAGACAGAAGCTATAAGATGTATAAATAAAGGCATGGGGATTATATGCATACAGTGACTTTTAAAGAAAGACACAATAATAAAGTTGAGTAAACCCGAGATTATCAGAAAGACCCAAGAAAGCTATATCCACCCAGATGTGTTTCTCAGAGGAAGAGAAGCAGCCATGTGTGTGTGTGTGGGGGTGTTTCTCCTCACTGCACAGGGCTCCAGCCTCTGGTCTTGCTCTTTGTCACACTGGAGCACCAGGGTGGAGACATGTCAGCAGGGATACAACCACAGGCTTCTTGCTCAAGCTACCCATCCATCTCAGGGCCTCCTTCAGCTCCTTGCACACCTAGCTCCTGACTCCAATGACGGCCAGGAAGTCTGCAGGGATCCTGTATCCTCCATGGATGGCCCTTCCTGCTTCTGAGAATTCTAAGGAGCACGCCCCACACTGAAGACGTGTGCGTGTCAGATAGTGGGTGGCACAGATCCAAATTGCTAAACCACTGCCATAGAGTGGGTTCAAATTCAACACCACCCTGCCCAGCGTTTCCGAGGCTGGACAGATTTCCAGGGGTGGCGAGTGGATTTGAACCACTGACGTTGTGGTTCCCTGAGAGCGCCACCAGGGTCCCACAGAGCAACATTTGCACATGTATTAAGGACTTGTGACTTAAGTACTCACAGAACCAAAGGGAAGGGTGTGAGAACAGGGCACCTGGCAAATTTGGTCCCCAGACACCTGCTTGGGTGTTCCTTTCCCTTCCAGTGAGTACTGGTTCTTGAGATTTGAGCAGAAGGAAGCCCTGGAGAGGAGTTGTTAGCTATTTGGCAAAGTCATGAATCTAGCCACCTAAGCTAGTTTTCTCAGCTACAAAATTGAGAGTTCTTTTGCCTTGTCACGAAAGGACCTGGGCCGTCATGATGGAGCGGGATCTTTCTCTCCCTGAGAGCAGACACTGAACCCCAAAGACACTATAAATATTTGATTAGGCGTAGCCAACACACAGCAGGGCAGGGTCCTTGAAGCACAGTCTGTGTCCCCCTCATAATGACTTATTGGGAAGGTGCAGCATGTCTGGAATACAGGCTAGTCACCATCTCAATGAACAAAAGGGCATGTCCACACTACAAGTCAGCAGCTGGAAAACAGTCCTTAACATGGAGAGCGCCCAGGAACAACCTGTCTCACATGACTGCAGGCACAGTGCCGGCGAATGCAAGAGGGCCTCAGAGGAAGGAAGAGGGCGGGCGAGCGAGCGCACACAACGGGCACAGTGTGAGGTTCCAGGAAACACTGCCAAGACGGGGCTCAGAAGATCACAACACGCCGTCATCGCCTCAACTCACACAGAATAGGTGCACACCCGTACTCCAGGGCACCTCCCCCCACAAAGCCCAAAAGAGCTGTTTCCAGTCTTGCTGACCAAAGGACTTCTTTTTTTTTTTTTTAAATATAAATTCTAAGTTAGCATTTTATTGATCTTCTACTTTATGTAAAAAAATGCTTACCACACTGCTTAATAAAATTGTATATACATATACATACATATAGATACGACCACATTCTTCTTTACAAAGCAATTCTGTGGATATTAAGCAACTGATCTGATGTAGTTGCTTTGAATGACAAGAAGCTAGTGGTGAGGTGGTAAAAATGCTCCTATGCTGCCCCCAAAGGTTGGCAGTTCAAATCTACTTGCCACTCCATGGGCGAGGGACACATGGAGACTGCTTCCCATGGACTGGAGCCTTAGAGACCCCCTGGAGGAGGCAGTTCCACTCCTTCCCATGAGACCCTCAGGGGCAGAAATGACATTGCAGCGGGTGTTTCTATTCGGGGCTTAGAGGTACAAGGTGACTTCTTTTTCTTTCAGGCATGATTAAAATTAAAAAAAAAAAAAACAGAAACAGAAGCGCCTGCAGTAACTGCTGAGTGAGCTTCAGGAAAATTACAAGTGCAGAGTTTGAACCAGAAAGAATATCAACAATGGCTTGTGCAGTTTGGACCATAAAAAGATCAATTATGAGATTGCGACACAATTAATTTGCTAAACAGTCCCACCCACTCCCAACCCTCCCCACTCCCCTTACACTATTCTTACCCGGAGAGTTTCCCCTGACAGAGCAAAAGAAAGTGACTTTTTTCCTCACGGAGTAACATCTACAACTGGGCACTTTTTATTTCTGAGTGGTCCATCCACAGTGTCACTAATTATCGTTATAATGGCAGCTACAAAAATATAAGATTAGCCTATTCCTTAAATGTCCTTCATGGGTTAAGGACTCATTCGAATGATCTGGTTGGCCTCGAGATTAGAGGGTCTCCCGGTGCTGCAAACTCACCTCCTCTGCACCGGTCAACTCCACCCACCATCCATTTTCTGGTTTGGATTTTCTCACAGCTCCCTTGAATCCTCTTCTTCCCTTTGCACACATTTCATTCTAGGGAGCGAGTCAAAAAGAAGACTGTTCTTCCTGCACCACAGAGCACCCACTGGTGAGCTGAACCGAGTGGGGTTTGCAGTCAGCGAATCCGCACCCCTATGCAGGAAGTGAGCAGGCGCTCGGCCCGGGGTGTGTGCACACCCCCCTGCCCACAGCTGTGGCCAGCAGCTGCCCAGATGTTCCCACCAAAGGACAAAGCAGCAGCCAGCCGCTGCCTGCTGTGGAGAATTCACCTTCCCCCGGGTGATCAGCTCACTCATCACTGCGGCGCAGACTTGATTTTTCCATTTTTAACAGTTCTGACTGGAAGTTTAAAAAAAAATATCTCCCTAAAACCGGGATCACTGTGCTCTCTCTTGTCCGTGCCCTGTCATCCTAGAAGTGTGGGCAGATTGGGGCCCCACTGAGCGCACCTAATGAGGGTGAGCCTGCTGTGGGCCAGGGGATGGGGAGTCTGATGCCACAGTTAAAAAAAATTCTCTGTCATTGCGTCAATTCTGCCTCGTGACGACCCTATGGAGCGGGGTAGAGGTGCCCCTGTGAATGTCCAAGACATAACTCTTCTTAGGAGTAGAAAACCTCATCATTCTTTAATGGTGCAGCTGGTGGTTTTGACCTGCTGACCTTGTGCTTAGCAGCCCAAGAGGCCCTAAATCAAGATGGTCTCTAAGAGAGACGGCAGCTTTGGAATACGAACAGGGCTCACACCAATGGTTAATTTACTAGAAATAATACAAACTTAGAAGATCATTGACATGTAAGCAAGAGGCTAATGGCGACCTGGGTGTTTCTAACAGGGAAGCATGTGACTAAAATGAGAGCTCAGTGGTTCAAACCCTCCCAGCAGGGTCCTGGCAGGCGGCACGGGCGGAGCCTCTGGAGCAGCCCTCCTCTGTAATCGTGGGGTCACCAGGAGTCGGAACCGTCTCAATGTACAGCAAGAGGCAAGTTGTTTACAGAAGTGTACCAGAAGAGGTATTAAGATACAAACCTTATTGTTCACAATAGCTTCAGAGTCATCAAAGACAAATTCCCCGTCATAGCTGCGGGCGAAACATAGAAGGGAAACGAATCCTACTACTAACTTAGCCCAGATGGGAGGAAGAACAGAAGATGGAATGACGTGGTCCAAATCGGAGTCCAGCTCAGCCATTTTGAACACTGCAGGCTGCCACGCTCCTGCTCCAGCATTATGCTCATTTAGAAATCTGCAACAACAACAACAGGCCACAAACATTCATCAATACGTTGTTAAGGACATTTCCACAGCGGATCTATTGACCTGAAGGACGTGTACAGGAGCTAGGAGGGCATTTGTGCTTTGGTTTTAAAGGGTGTAAATCATTGAAACTTTTAAATTGTGGCTTTCAAACTTTATTGGGCAGAAAAGACATCAGGGACGCACGCAGATTCCTAGCCCTACTGTATCCCCTGGGACCAGAAACCCTGGAGTTTGACGTTGGAGTTCCTCTGTGAAACACTCATACAATGACATCCTATATTTATCAATCCCATATGGCAAATTATGCTTTCTAATACTTGATTGCTTACGAAAATGTTAAAAAGTCGAGTTGTTTCTCATTCAGTCGAGAAAACTTAACAAATACGGTTGTGTTGCCTGTCACCTCTTCTTTGTGTTAAAATTTCTGCCAGAATCTTGTCATCGTTACCTCTCCTCTCCTTGCCAGCCTCTGACTAGCTAACAGTTGGGTCATAGCAAAGGTGAGGGGGTTAATATATAATCTTTATTCTGAAAAACAACTTGTAGAACTAAAGAGGCATATAAGAGTCAAAAAGGAGAGAGAAGAGAGTTTACCATACGCTATAGGCAAAGCAAAAGATCAACTGCTTGGTTAACAGCTTAACTACAAAGGATTGACAGAAAAGGGTAAGAACAATATAGATTGATTGGTTTAAGACAACACGTTCACTTGGAGAGTGAAGGATAGGGTGAAGAGAAGTGGGACTATCAAAATGAGGATACAGTGTCCAAGATTGTTGAAAGTCAAATGAAAAGTAAACCAGTCCTTGAAAGGCTCAATAGAATGTAAACTTTTAGAAAATAATGATGGCAACATATGGACAATGTGCTTGACACAATTGATGTTTGGATGGTTATAAGAGCTGCAAGAGCCCCCGATAAATGATCTTTTAATTAAAAAAGAAACAAAAATGCAAGAACTGACATTTAAATCTACCTTTAATAGAACTAAATCAACTATGCGTGTAGTCTATCCCCCAAATAAATGCCGTCATGTGAAATAGCTGTGTAACACACACACACACACACACACACACACCAGTCCTCACTTATTGGCATGTTCAATAATGGCTAGGTGCCAAAGACCAGGTTGTAGCAGGAAAATGCGCATTCTCCAAACATGAGGGCAGGTGCCCTGTTGGGGTAGTGATTACGCATTGGGCTATGAACAGCATGGTTGGCAGTTCAATACTACCGGCAGCTCTACAAGTCAGCATTGATGCGACGGCAGTGAGTTTGGTCTTTAGGGTTGGCAAACGTGAAGGATGACCATATCAGATCACAAAATGGAGGATGAGGACATCATTGTACCACTGCCAAATGACATCATTCGGTGGCTGCCAACCCACAAAGAAGCATGACCCAGCAAAATGGACATAACCTTAACTGTCATTGCCAGCATTTCTCTCACCTTGTTCTGGAAGCTGATGACTGTCAGACAGGCTTTGACAATGGATAACATAGGTGGATAGATTTTTTTTTTTTGCTGTCATAAATGTGGGCATACACTTACTGCTAGCTTTTTTTCCCCAAACAGGCAGAATATTCCAAACAGCCATAAATTTTGGTCTCCCACTCTTGCCATTGCTAGTGACCTGGGGCACACCATATATCCTGTCTGATGCAGGTGAGAGTTGCCTAACAAATTCTTGCCTTCTATTCTGCCCACGTATTGCTATGCTGCTCACCTCCCCGGTCATGTTTTATCTGCCTCTATTTCCAAGTGTGATATTTTCTTGCTCTGATGAAATGATGAATAGGCCTAACTATTTGGGTTCTAATCCTGTGTAATTTTCAATAAGTTATCATATATGCTCGTGTATAAGCTGAGTTTTTTCAGCACATTTTTAATGCAGCTTTTGCGGCAAAATTAGGTGCCTCAGGTGATATTCGGGTTGGCTTATACTCGAGTATATATGGTACTTAACCTCTCTGGGCCTCTGGTTTATCAGATCTTAAAGTGCCTGATCTTACATGGCTTTCATGAGGGGTTCTATGAGCTACCCACTTCGAGGGCTTAGAACACTGCCAGACACATTAGTAAATGCTCAGGGGGGAGGTAAGCTATTATTCTCAACTCTTTCTTCAATGAACTTGAAAGTGTAACTAGAGAACTACTTTCTTTTGGAAAAAAATCTCCTTTAGAATGTCGTTTATTGGTATCAAGGTGCTTACCTTCCTGACTAGGTACCTGCCCCCCATTTCTTCCATGCCAGCCCCCTTGATTGGAAAGGCAGTTTCAATGTATTTGTTTCCTGATCCCCAAGTGAATGCCCTAGATTATGGAATCAATTAGAAGTCAGCAAAATAGGCCATCTTCCAGTCCGGGGATCTTTTCTATCAGCTTATATCTGCTTGAACTCACAGAGATAGATCAAATAGTCTCGGGGACACACCATTCTAGGGTATGGCTTTCCCTATCGGGGGGCTGGAAGGCAGGTTCAGATTTATCACCCAGAGATGAAAGGCTCGGCAACTCTTTCATGGCCAGCCTGTGAGCCTCTGCCTCATATAGCCCATGATCTCAGCAAGGGCCGAGGGAATGGTCCAGCTACTGTCTACTGCCTTCTTTTCTTTTCCAGTGAAAGGATAAAACATGGCTCAAAGACCCAAATTACAGCGGCAAACACAATACAGGTCACCCCAAAAGCCCCAACCATTGTGTTTACATCTCAGCTAAAGAAATTACTCCTGCGTCTTAAAAAAAAGAATCAAATCAAATCAAAGACCGAGCAGTTAGGAAGATAACAATGCTATATGGGTGAGGAAATAAAAGTGTTCTCTGATATGAAAAATTAATGTGGAATAAACACCCACAAAATAACTTTCATCCATTTTAAAACTCTCAATGGAGCTGTTAGCTGAGGAGTGGCCCTCTAACTTCACTGGTCTTGATATTCTCTGTTCTACCCCATATATTTGAATGCTATTTTACCAAAGTCCACAAGGTTCAAATGGAATCAAAGGAGGACTCCCAAACTAAACCGCCATCGCGTGTTTTCTAACTCACGGCGATCCTCTACCACAGAGCAGAACTGCCCCTGGGGGGTTTTGAGGCTGTAAATCTTACTAGAGAGCCTCATCTTTCTCCCTTGGAGTGGCTGGGGGTGGGGGGTGGAAGAGTGGTTTCAAACTGCTCATCTTATGGTCAGCAGCCCAGTGAGTAACCCACCCCGCCACCGACTGCAACTCTTGCTGTCCAGTCAACCCTAACTCCTGGGGCTCTGGAGACCGGACATCTGTACAGGAGTGGGACGCCTCCCCTTTCCCCTGCGGAGAGGTCAGTAGCTTCAAACTGCTGGCCTAGCCCTTAGCAACTAGTCTGTGAGCCACTACACCGGCAGGGCTCCTATACCTCAGGAAATCACGCGCACTCCTAAAGCGGCTCTCTTGTGTTACTCTTCCTCTCGGATAGCTGCCAGCTTGAGTCCTTGTTTTGGTACTCATACAACAGACGAGATACAGGCAAGGCCAAGGGTGGGTGTGGAGATGTGGAGTGTCCTGGTAGCTCTGGCACCCTCTGGAGACAACACCATGATTCAGTCGCTCTCAGAATGACTACCTTCTTTCTCTTGCAGGGCATTCAACAAGTAGATTATATGCACCCCTGCCCTGTGATTTCTCCGTTCTCGTTCTCTCTCGACTCCTTAGAATTTGTCGATTCTTCTACCTCAGGGACTTTCTCCTCCCAGAATCTCTCAGACCCCTGGCTTGCCGTCCTCAAAAATTCCTACACTGGGTGATTTAATGTAATAGAAAGGGGCTTCAAAGAGTTTGTGGGAAATGTCCATTAACTTTCAATTCCACTTCCCCACAAACTTTTTGAAACCCTCTCATATGTACCGCTAATGTACATCCTGTAACAGTTTGGAACATATCTCTGGCTAACAAATGTCATCATGTACTAGAAACCCAGGCAAAGTTTTGAGACTAGTTCAATGCTTAAAAACATAAGTCTTAGAAGCAGAGAAACCTGGACTCATGGGCTTTACGACTTTGGATATACCTCCACTTTCTAAGATCAGCTGTTGCATCTGCAAAATAAGATGCCACTGTTGACCTCAGCAATGTCCGGGTAAGGACCAAAGGAGCTTGGAGCTTTGGTGGCACTGTGGATTCAGAAGGTCAGTAGTTCAAACCCACTTGTTCCCTGACAGAAAGATAAACCTATCTTTCCAGGAAAGAAGAATTGCTCCAGAAACCCTACACATGGTTGCCATGAGTTAGACTAGGCTCAATGGCAGTGAGTAATGTATGGCAACAGTTAGTTGCCATTATTTTGGAGAAATTAGTGCTGAGCCCCTGACTTTCCATCTTGGGAACATCCATGTTGCCACCAAGTATTCATACTCGCATGTAGGCTGGCCCACCAGGGTCACCACTACCTCACTGAGTGACCTGGAACAATTTAGAACCAAACTCACGGCCATTGTGTCGATTCTGACTCAGTAGTCCTATGATACAGGGGAGAGCTCTCCGGGTGGGTTTCCGAGATGGTAACACTTTGTAGGGGTAGAACGTTGCCTCATCTTTCTCACGAGGAGAGGTGGGTGGCTTTGAACTGCTGACCCTGAGGTTAGCAGCCTAATGCCTACCTACTATGCCACCAGGGCGCCACTGCAGTCAAAGGGGTACATTTTCCTTCCCATGGTCCTCAGGCTCCTAGTTCTCCTGGCCAGAGCTCTTTGTGCTACATCCCGTTTCCCTCCCCTTCCTCAAACAGGAAATCGTCTTTGCTCCACAATGATCACAGACGGATGTGGCCCTCCAGCAAGAGTAGCCACTTCCCGCACTTGCCTCGGTGGACCCTCAGTTCCACGGCCCGAGCTTCCTTCTCCACATGATGGCTCATCTAGGAGCCCACCTTGGCTGCCTGGATGGAACCGGAAGAAGGGGGCCACTGTAGCCCTTGCTCCAGCAGACTGCTCCAGCCATTCTTCCTGGTGAATAGTGAGTATGCTGATCCCTATGTGACTCCTGCGCCTATTTCGCCATTCTGTTCAACAGGAACTGGCTCCAAGCAACAGCTGTATTTGGAAGGAAGCATCTTTATTCCCATTTCTCATCTTTTAACATATGGCTTGTTTTCAGATGGTGAAACAAGCTGACCAATTACTGTACCAATGAGAGGGTCAAAAAGACCTCAGAGATACCCCCCGGAATATGTGTCCGTGAGCTGCGGCCTGTGGGGCTACTGTGATAGCTGACACATTACCTTGGACGGCAGCAAGCGGGAATGGGAGATTAAAAGAAAAATTAGCAGCAGTCACATACTTCACACATGCACCAACAGGCCTGTTGGCCTCTCCTCAGCCTCTCTAGTTTATGTACAAGATCACCTGCCCCTCCGCCAGGCTAAACAGACACAGAGGCTTGGGGTATCAGCAGAGGAAAGTGTTCCATCATTTCTGAACTAGATTCTAGGGCCAAGAGATGACAATCGGATTTCTCTTTTCCACTGACCCTCCAGGAAGGAGCTGGTCCTAACCATTGCCTTCCCCTCTGCAAGGCTGAGCAAAATGTTAAGTAAAGATATCTTCCTTTTGTGATTGCCTTCTCATTTTCTGATACAGCATACCCCAAAGTTATGCCTGCCTCTCACAAGAATGTCTCTGTGTGTTCAACATTCACAACTGAACAGCTGCCCACAGTTAACTGTCCCAGAAAGTTTGCGGCTTGCAAGCTCGTAGCCATTTTCCCCATCTAAGGCTGCAGGCATCGCCTGACACCACCTCCATCTGGGGCGCACCAGGGGCGGGAGGGGCTGCAGAGCAAGGGCGCAGGGAGGGGTACCCAGTCAGTTACCGCAGTAGTTGTTTCTCAAGTAATTCTCCCCATCCATCTGCTCTCTTGGGGAAAGAGCAAAGAGTGGATGATTCACGGCACTCTGGCTGGATGTTCCTCTAACTCCTCCCTTCTTTTGTGTGTGGTTTAAAAAAAAAAAAGCAAAGAAAAAAGCAAAGCAAAACCAACAAACGAGCGCTCGTACACACACCACACACCCACAGCTCGCAGACACAACAGCAACAAAACCAGAAACCCTGCCGAGTTCGCAGGAGGTGAGGTGTTGGTTTAGCCACCTGCTCAGGCGCCCCCAAACTCCAAAGCCTCGCCGAAAACTCGGCTCCGAAGCCCTGGGCCGCCCTGGCTGGTTGCGTGCCCCTTTCGTGCCGCTTCACGACGGAGCGTGAGAGTGGCTGGCACTCACAGCGCTGCGGGGTGGCCGCCTTTTAACCCAAGGCACGCGGCCAAATGGCCCGGCTGTGCCCAGCAAACGCCTGCGCCGCTGACAGCTGGCGGCCAGGCGCGGGGCGCGCGCTGGGGCAGCCGGGGCACCGCAGCCAGGTGGCCGCTTCGGGGGGACGTGAGGCAGCGGCCCAGCGCCCCGGGCCAGATGGAGTGGGAAAGGGTGGAGGGGGTGGTGGTCAAAGGCAGGGGCAGAGGGCAGAAAGCCGAGCCCCATGTGCCAGAGGCGGGGCGCACACCTCCCAAGCCGCTCCCTTTGTCCCGGGTTCTGCTTACACGGGGCGCAGGGCGCCCAGGGCCCACGTCCCCGGGCGACCCCTGCCCCTGCCGCGGCCCGGAGCTGAGCCCGGGTCCCGGCGTCCGCGCCTCGGAGGGGCCAGAGCCAACTCCTCCAGCAGCGCCCCTGCCAGGTGGGAGCCGCCCCCGAGCCGAGCCGGGGCAGCTCCGCGGGGCTCGGCGAGCGGCGGCTGCAGGGACCCCGCGCCCGCTCCGCGCCCAACTCTGTTCGCCCCGCGGCGCGTTCGGCCGCGCACAGCGCTGCAGGGGCCGCGGCCGCGGCTCCAGGCGGCCCCGCGCGTTACCTGCAAGGAGCCCGAGCCGCGGCGGCATCTCCCTCCCCGGTGCGGAAACTCCGGCTGCTCTCGGCGCCCGCCCGGAGCTGGCCAGGGGGAGGGGCCGCCGAGCACCGCCCCCCTCCGCCCGCCCCCCGCCGCGCGCCCGCCAGTCCGCCGCTCCCCACGCGCGCCGCGCGCCCTCACACCCGGGCTCGCCTCGACCCGCCCCTCCTCCTGGCGATTGGCTGCTGCTCCCGTCACTTTCGCGCCGAGGCCCTCGCCCTCTTCAGCCCATTGGTGGACGCGTCAGCGACGGACGGCCATAGGACGCCAGCCGTCCGTGGAGGCGGTGCGGGGACCGACGGGCTAGGCGGGAGACCAGGAAGCGGAGTTGTAGGGTCGGCGGTGGTGGTGCTGCGACGTCGGGAGGGGCAGGGCCCGGGGCGGGGACGAGGCGGCCCCCGCCTGTGCCGGGAGTGCGGGCTGCGTCCTGCGCGCCCACCCTGAGAAGCCGGCCCTCCGGGATGCCGCGGCTGTTCGCCGTCTGCGCTGCGCGCTGGGGTTCCTTCTCCTCTCTGCTTTACCCAGAGCGCTGGAGCCTATTTCTGGTCTGTCTCACGCTTCTCCGGCTCTCTGTGGAGCTCCCTTAGGGGACTGCAGCTTCCCGGAGGGAAAAGAAACTGGATCAAAACAACTCAAACTTTAAACTTCTTCCTGTCTGGGAGGAAATTGTTTACGATATGCCTATTTCTACTTACTGCCTTATTAGAACTGAACTAAGCCTGTGCGTTTTGATCTAAGAAGCCTTGCACACCCGGCTTTTTGTTTCCTCAAATCTCTGCTAGCCACGCCGATCCTCATACTCCGGGCTAACCCACGAACTCACGTCCTCCGTTTACCCATCCATGTACAGGCACCTACGGCTGGCGTTGTACTGAACCACCCTACAACCGGCTTGTCGCTTCACCCTCTCCCACCCCTAACCTCCGTAGATTACTTTGGGGCTTGCTTCATTCAGCTACTCATCCAAGGGACAGGTTTTCCAAACTTTCGGTTGTCAATCTGTTTGCAACTTTCCATTTTATCACCTTTCATCGACATGTTTCTTTCCCCCTTTCCCGGTGTAAGATCAATTACTCCCTTTTCGCTAGAATTGGTCTCAGGACACAATTGCAACATACCCAGCCTCTCTCCTCTTGGGGACTGAAATTGTTAAAAGGGCCGCCCGCCTTCAATTTTCTATCTCCACATTCACGTTCACACCCAGGTTTCCCCTCTTGTCACCCCAGTGTTCTCTCCTTAGGTCCCTTTGAATAGGGACCACTGTGTGCAGTGGAACACACCATGGCCAGGCCCTATGCCCTCCTCAATTCTTAGGGTGGCGCCCATGGTTCCAGCCACTGTGTTCATTTTATTGAGGGTCATTGAAGTCACCAACAAGGCCTACCTCACTAAATCCAAGAATGTGGCATTCAAAAAGACTTTCCCCAGCATCTCTCCCCCCGATACATATGTCAGACCTAGAACACTGCTTGCAACCCATGGTGAATGATTGTCAAGTTATCTCCCTGAAGGCACCAGCCATCCAGAGCAAGCAGACATGGGTGAGGCTATTCCCTACTCTTAGGTACAGTGGATTGCTTTTCTTGTAGGGCTCGCAATAAATCAAGTCTCCCGCTCAAGGACAGTCAAGGTTAGGCCACCATCATGAATCTAGGATCCGCCCATCTTGTCACATGCATGTCCTTTATCCCTCCTCTTCCTATATAGCGTGTATACCCCTAGACTGTCCCCCTCCCATTACTGTATACCTATAGTACAACCCTTCCTGTAACGCCTGTCTTCACCTATAATTAGGGGCCTTGCACAACCCCCCCCCCAAATATATGAGCCTTGGTTAGAAATAAATCTATTTGTCTCCTGCCCTCTCTGCCCATGCTGGGCACGGATCAGATTTGGCTGTTGAGATCATGGCTGTCCAGAAGGTGAGCATGCTACCATGAAATGTGTCTCTTTATTTTACTCTCTCTCCTATCTCTATTATTCTCTATGACTTTACTGTAATCTCTCTCTATTTTGACCATACAATTGCTCTTATCAAGCCCATGATTAGTTGTAGGGGATGGTTTTCCCCACACAAGGACACTTAAAAAATCAGTAAAATTTTCTTTCTCTCTATAACTGTCTTCCATGTGCATAGGTACAGCTAAGAGATAAGCTGAATCCAGAACAGGAATGGGACTATTGATACCAGAAGGGTAGAGGAGAGCTGGGGAGAGGAGGGGAGAAAGGGGAACCCATCACGATGAACACATAACCACTCCCCCACCCCCTACTGCAGGGGGACAAACAACAGAAACTGAGGGAAAGGATACAGCAGTCAGTGTAAGATATAAAAAATAACAATAATTTGTAATTTATCAAGTGATCATGTGGGTGGGGGGGGAGGGAAAAAAAGAGGAGCTGATACCACGGGCTTAATGGAAAGTAAACAACTAGAAATTAATGATGGCAACATATGTACAAATATGCTTGATTCAATTGATCTATGAATTGTTGTAAGAGCTGTAATAAAATGATCTTTAAATTAAAAATAAAAGAAAAATAATAAATAAAACTGCTCTTTCGACTGAAGTGGTGCTCCACTCTCCTGTGCTTCCCCAGCCTCCTTGGCTTGCTTATTGCACCAATATTTTAGCTCTCAGTTCTTTCCTGTGCTCTGCAAATGTCCCCTAAACCATTTAATCCACTTCCACCATTTCAATCAATGCATTTCAAATTTATTACGATGGTTATTACTCCTTTGAGTTCCCAGCACGTAGCTTATGATTTTCTACTAGCACCTCCAGTGGAACGCACCCAGGATTTCCATAGCCTGATTTCCACAGCTGACTCCTCCGGCTCCCCCCGTGAGAGGGATGGCACGGCCATCTGTCTCATTTGAGCATGTCCTCACCTCTGCTTTCACCCCTGGCAGCTTGCTAACAGGTCAACAAGATTTTCCTCCCTACATCTTTATCATGAAGTCTACTGCTTTCCATCTTTACTGTTATATATCATGCTGGTGTACTGGGTTACAGGTTGGATGACTAACTGCAAGGTCAGCAGTTGGACTCTGCTAGCCGTTCCTTGGGAGAACAATAGACTTCCTACTCCAATGAAGCTTTTCAGCATCAGAAACTCCCAGGGGCAGCATGCCTACTCTGTGCTCTGCAGTTGCTGTGCGTCAGGACCCAGTCGCTGGCAGTGAGTTTAGTTTGGTTTTTGATTGTATGGGCTTCTTCCTAATGACATTCAGTGATCACATCGGCAGATTGCGGTTGCCTATGAGTGCACGTCACGGACATTGGCAAACATTACTGACAGGGACTTGTTTTGTTCTTTTGCTGATTGTTCTAGGGCTTTGAAATGTGCTAGAGAAGATGTTCAGGGGAAAGATAAAGATTTCTGTTCCTGTAAAGAGTTCCACAGGGGCAAACCCACAGGGGCAGTTCTGCCCTAACCTATAGGGTCGCTGTGAGTTGATTATCACAATGCCTCTGAGTTTGGTTTGCGTTTAGAGAAGATGTTCTTAATAGGGATCAAATAGAAAAGTGTGTTACGCTTAGTCCCTCAAGGGAAAGAAATTTCATGCCAATGACTTTAACTTATATAAGTGTGAGAAGAGGTTTACTCGATCACATATCAGATTAATGATGACAAGTATCATGAGGGTCTTAGAGAGCAGTTCTATTTGTCAAATCATGGTTGAACTATAAACGTGGATTGAAGAAGAGTTTGGCAAGAATCGACCAAAGCATTTTGTGCGAATCAATAAGTGACTGAATTTATAAAAAGCATCTGTATATTTTAAGATAGTTAGAATGGTGACTTTTATACTGTGTGGATTTTACCTTAATTTTAAAAAGTGAAATGTCTAGCAGTTCTTGAGAAAATTGAATGAAAAGATAACGTCGTTTGAAGCCCTCTCTGCTGCAGTGGAGAAGGGCATTCAGGAGTTTGGGGCTGAGTCCAAGATCTCAGAGTTGGGGTAGTGTTGCATGCTACCCAGGACCAAGACACAACTCCTCTTGGTTTGTGGGGGTGAGGGGGAACAGAAGCGAGCCTTAGTAATGGAAAGGGTGGTGGGATTTTTCAGGCAAAAGAAGTGCATTCTGAACTAGGAAACTGAAACAAGCAAATGTGTTGAGTGTGCAGCCTATTCTAGTGGATAGGAAAGAAATCAATTAGTCTAGTTCGTTGGGCACATCTCCAACACAGGACTTGTTTAAAGATTTAAAAGGGGAAAATGTCACTACGGTACATCTGATCCAAGTGCATCTCATCTAAGTCTTGGCCTTTTCAGTCAGCTAGTATCCATGGAAAGGTTTGTAAGTGTGAAAGTTTGTAATGAGAAAGGAAGAAAAATGGATGCTTTCAAACTCTGGCCTTCGTGAGAAAAATGGACTGTAATATAGTAACAAAATGGTCTGGGGCGCCCGTCTGACCTTTGACTACATAGGGAGAAGAAGGATCCACAGTTTCCCCAAGGGTGATCGCTGAGACAGAGTCAGATATGCCTCCACCCTCCCACTTCTTTATCCTGTTCTGACACCAACTCTCCCTCTGGGGCTCCCTTCTTGCGAAGTTCGATAATCAATCCATTGCAGTGTCTGCACAGCACTCAGATGATGTTCACAATTATGTGAGTTTATTAGGGAAGCCAAACTCACTGCCATCGAGTGAATTCCGACTCAGGGGACATAGCGCTTTATGTTTTGGGTTGCTAACCACAGGTTCAGAAATTTGACTTTGTCTGTGGGATGAAGATGAAGTTTTCTACTCCAGTAAAGATTTATAGTCTCAGAAACACACAGGGAGCTGTTTTGTGCCCCAGGAGAGAAGGAAGCTAACAGATTGTGGAACAGCTAGGGCAGAGACCTTTTGTTTATCTGCACCTTTTCTTAGCCCGGCTGGCAGCATGGCTCTTTCTAACCCCGGACCTCTCAGATCCTGCTGAACTTTGGATCTCTGCCCTGCTTAAGCAAGTGTTACAAAGTTCCTTTAGTGATTGCGTTAGTCCTGGTAGACTAGTGTGTTAGTCCTGTAGACTAGAGAAACAAATTCATAAACATGCATATGTATATAAGGGAGACATTTATATACAAGAGGAATGGAACATTGAGGAAACATCCCCACCCAGTCCAGTCTAAACCCACAAGTCTGATATTAGCCCATATGTCTGATACCAGTCTATAAAGTCTTCTTCAGATTCACAAGGAACATGCAAGGACACCAGGACAATCACAGACCAGTGGGTGCAGAGTCTTGTGTATCCAGTGGTGGTAGAAGCATCTCAGCATTATTGGCGGGGCCTCTCTGTGGTTTCTCAAGCATCTCAGCACTGGCAGGAGTCTCTGTGGTTTTTCCTGCTTCAGAGGTCTGGTTCCATCAGGGTAAACCCATGTGACTTCTCCTCCGGGATATCTCACAGGGAGTCTCCAAAGGGGAGATATGGCCAGATTTACCAGAAGTCTCAGGAGAAAGCCACGTCCACACAGATGTCTCATTGACTTTCCAGAATGACAGCTAGACTCCACCCCTATACTCTCAATCCTCAAATTGATACCAGATTAGGTAGCTGCCACAGTGATGATAAACACCTTTAGGGTATTCCCACTCTGTAACCATCCCCTTACCCACAGGCACTCAGGGTCATCACTTCCATGGCAGGGGAAGCCCACGCTTTTTCTCAGGGCTCTGTCTAATGGCCTCAGTGCCCCAAGCTCCCAGGCCTCTGCTGCTTCTGCACAAGCTCTGCTGGTGGCTCTTCTTTGATGGTCATGGGGTTCTCTTTTCATGCTTCGGAGATGACTCACTTTCATGCCCAGAGGAGTGGTGGAACTGATCCACCCCTGCATCGGAGTCCACATGACGTGGTGGGAATTACAAAGATTATTTGTGGTAGTTAGCTTCTAGGTCAACCTTAGGAGGGTGAGGATTTTCTCATGAGATGACCTAACACAGTGTCACCCACTCCAGGATGTGATCTTCTGTGAAGAAGCCAAGCATTGAAACTAGTTCCAGTCTTGGTAACATTGAGGGAGGTATCATTCAGAGTATGGCAGACTCTTAGTATGGACTGACAATGTGTGCGAGCTAGTTCACTTGTACTGTGCAATCGGATTCTGCATCTCATACTTTGACCTCCTGTGATATCGTCTGCTAATCCCAGGTGCTGCTGACCTTGGATTCATTTGCATGACCTTGGGATTCATTCAGTTTGGCACCCACTAGCCTCTGGTCTTCTTGCTTCTTGTTCATCAATCCCCGAAGCTGTAGGAGTCAGGAGAGGTTTTTAGCTTACATCTGACCCACAGACTTGAACTGGACTTGGCTTACACACACCTACAACTGCTTGAGTCATTTTTTGATATCTCTTTCTATATAGACACAAAAAGCACTCACTGGTTTTGCTTCTGTAGAGAACCCAGCCCAACCCAGTGATGGATAAAACAGCCCCAGCCAGTGAGTTCACCGTACCACGTGTGGACTGCCGAAAGAACAAATAAGACCATCTTTAAAGAAATACAACTGGAATGTTCTTCAGATCCAAAGTTGGCATATCCCTTGCTTTGATATGCCACCAGGAAAGAGAAACTGCTAGAAAAAGGCACTGTGTTTGGTGACAGAGGGTCAATGAAGAGGAGAAAAACTGATGAGAGAGATTGAAACCACATCAAAAGGGACCGCAACATCTTGAAGTTGACACAGGATCACACTCTTTTCCTTCTGTTGTACACAAAGGTGCCAGGTGTCCGTGCCAACATGCCAACACACTTGGAAAATATGTGAACTCACTTTCCTCCAAAGAGAATTGCGAGGCATTGAGTAGTTAAGAATAAAACTATGAGCCATATGTTAAAAAGTCATTGGAGGGTGAAGGGAGACATTGGTCAGGGTAAAGCATGAAAGAATAATGATTTATAAATTATCAGGGGTTCATGAGGGAAGAGAAAAAACGAGGAGCTGATACCCAGGGCTCAAATAGAAGATGTTTTGAAAACAATGGCAACAAATGTACAAATGTGCTCAACACAATGGATGCATGTATGTATTGCAATAAGAGCTGTGTGAGCCTCCAATAAAATAATTAAAAATTTTAAAAAAATCATTGGAGAAGGTGGAAGTAGAGGAGAGTGATGAGCAAAATGTCTACATAGTTAATATTTCCTGATCCTAATTGTGTGCTAGGTACTGCTAAGTGGTTAACACAGCTTAATTAAATCCTTGCAGTAATCCACACTATCCCCACTTTTACAGAGAGACTGAAGCTGGAGAGGTGAAGGCACTTGACAAACTAGGTAGGTATAGGTATAAGGCATGGCGATGTGTCTAGACTAAGGTGACCAGGCATCCTGCCTTTTAACAATGTCCCATGGTGTTTTAGAATTAAAATAAATATATTACAATACTATTTTTACATTCTATGAAAATTTTTGTTGCTCCACGTGGACCAAATTTTTAATCAAGAACTCCCCCCCCCCCACCATCAATGGTATCCCACTTAAAATCTGGCCACTTTAGCTAGACCCAGTGTGTTTGACCACTAAGCATGTAATCAGTGTGCTTTCATTTGGAGGTCCTCTTTATGAATATTTATGGCTGAAAAGCCTGGGAGTGGCATCCTCAGATGCCAGATTCCAATGACTGCCCTCCCCTAAGAAATCAAGCGAAGTAGGTTAGTTCAAGGAAGACTCCTAGCGGGGACAATACATAATCTAATTTCAAATGATTCATAGATATGAACAATTAGACAAAACAGGAGGCTGCAAAGAAGGAGGCTCCAACTGGGTTAAGCTAGGTTTCACCTAAGATGAAGATTGGAGAAAGGTGTGTGGGGGAAGAGCTGACTGAGTCGAGCTTTTCATTCACCAAAGAGCAAAGTTTTGAAAACCTTTAATCCTGAAGGCACAGTGGTGAAGGGCCTGGCTGCTTCTCTAGTTGTTCCACCTCCACCACTACCCCACAGCCACTGCTGTTGATTTGATTCTGACACACAGTGACCAACCCTGTAAGCAAAACCAAAAACATCCCAGCAACAACAACGCTCACAGCCATTGTGTCAATGGTCCTGACTCACCATGATCCTATTGGATGGAGCTGAACTGCTCCATAGGACCAACGAGACTAAATCATCAGAGAAGCAGGCTGCCTCATCCATCTCCAGCAAAACATCTGGTGGGTTTGAACCACTGACCTTCAGGTTAGCAGCCCAACGTTTTATACATAGTGCTACCAGGGTCCCAGAAATATTTTAGCCCTGGAAACCCTATGAAGCAATTTTACTTCGTCCTATAGAGTGAATATCCATTCACTGTATCAGAATTGTCTTGATGGTTGTGGGTAGGTATAAATTTGATCTACATTTCTTTGCCATACATCCACTGTATACATTCACCTACAATTCTGTTGTTCATTCCCCTTCAATGAAGTTATACATTCATCATTGCTATGAGTTCCTCCTCCCCACCTTCCTGTGTCCTCAGGGAATTGTTACTCCCATTGCTGTTTCCGAGGGGTTTGTCTATCTTGGACTTCATGTACCAAAAGATCTTGATTGTACAGGTGTGCATAGTCAGGTCTAGCAAGTTTAGTGAGGCAAAAGTAAGGCCGTAACAGTGTGGGGAAGAAATATTGAAGAACTAGAGGATAGTCATGTGTTCCACCAGTGCTGTACTGCAACCTGGATGTATCATCCCTTCTGTGAGGGATTGTCCAATCACTCCACAGGTGGGTTTTGGGTCTCTACTTTGTCCATGTTTCTCCTTATCAATTTGATTGATTGTTTTCGAACTTCTGATACCTCATGATCACACAGCCTGGTTTGTTTCTTCCACGTGGGCCTTGCTGCTCTCCTGACATGTCTGCTTGCTTAACTTCAAGCCATTAAGACCCCAGGCACTATATCTTTTAATAGGTGGACACCACCAACTTTCTTCATCACATTTGCTTGTGCATCCATTTTGTCTGCAGCAATTGTGTCGGTAAGGTGAATACAATATCTTGCCACAAAATTAGAACAAATAGTTCTTATACACAGGTAAGAGTTGGAGGCCCAAAGTCCATCTGCTTTCCATATACCAACAAATATGACATCTTTGTATATTTATGTATTTACATATGTACATATTTATACCTAAATATGTAATTTTTACTTCCTAGTTCTTTTCTCTATTCCACCAAGTGTAATGTATCAGAGAGGAATTTCCGTGAGGCAAATGATAGGTGAACATGATAGAGGTGATGGTGGGGCAAGAGGAAAGAAAAAAAATGGAGCAGCTGGTTTTTGAACTGTTGACCTCAAAGTTAGCAGCCCAAACCATAATCCACTCTGCCACTAGGACTTCCTATGTAATAATAAGCTATTTGTTGTGCTTTCACAGCCTGCCACTCTCAATGGTCAGGCATGGTACTGATGATCTTCTTTCCCTTTCATCATCTGCAGCCACAGAAGTCCTTGAACAGCACCAACAAGGAAACAAGCTGCTGATGCTAAGGTTGATGTTCTGCACCCATCCAGGGGCACCTCTATGAGGTGTTTCTTCAAGGTCACAGCCATGACACCCCTCCCAAGTTCTTCTCCCGTACACACTGGGAATCCAAATCCACTTGACAGCAACTGGTTATTGGCAAACATGTCTTTTAAAAGAATTATTTTTATGTTGACCTTTCTGTACTCTTCTATCACATGTAATAAATGCAATAATCTTTTCTTACAATAAACTGCGATTTCTTTCAGTTCCATTTGTGACAAATTGCATTTCCTCAATATTTAAAACAGGTGTGGGTCTTCATGAATCACCTTTATTTTAAAATCTTAATCTGAAATTTAAAAAATTATCTTGTTTACAATTAATCATATATTTTATCTATATGATGTGAGTACCACTGCAGTGGTGGACTGATGACTTATTTCCTTTCTTCTTTATTCATTCGTAAAAGTGCCCTGCAGCCAGGTATTTGCAAGTTGCTATCCTGGCTACTGTGTTTCAGAGTTAAATGTTCATGCCCTCAGGGAGGCAACAGTCTTGTAAGGGAAACAGATAAATAAACAAACTGTTATAGCCAAGTTAAAATCTGATTTAAAAGGGGAGGGTTAGGTGGTGGAATAAGGAGGAAGAGGGAGAATCTAAGAAGCCCTTGTGGCAATGTGGAGTAAGCTTTGGACTGCTAACTGTGAGGTTGGTGGTTCAGACCCACCAGTTGCTCCTCTGGAGAGAGATGACACCATCTGTTCCCATAAACATTTACTGTCTTGGAAACTGATGGCAGGAAGAGTAATTGAGATATCCAGGAGGCACTGTTGGTTAAGGGGTTGGCCTGCTAACATCAAAGAGTGGTGGTTCAAACCCTTTGAAGGCGAACCCAAGGCTATCTGCTCCTACATGTGCAGTCCTGCACAGATTGCAGACCCACGGAGGAGAGTTCCTGTGAGCTGGAATCGCTTGCATGGCAATGGTGTTGGTTTGGGAGGGGATGGAGGTCTTAGGGGCATTGATTTACTGCTGGCATTCTGGCCTTTCATGCACAAGACCCAGGTTTGGCTTCTGGCCAATGTACCTTGCTCACAGATACCATCTCTCTGTCAGTGAAGACCTACTTATTTCTATGACCCGAACAGGTCTCAGAGGAGCTTCCAGGGTAAGAGACTAGGCAGAAATGTCAGAACCTATTTCTGAATAGTCAGTCAGTGGAAACAACCTGGGTCCCTACAATCTGATTTGTACTGATCACAATGATGGTGCAAACCAAGTGGTAATTTGTTCTATTGTCCATGGGCCCACCATGAGTCAGCGGCCATTGTAATGGTAGCTAACCACCCAAAATAGCAGCATTTTGAGGGAGCTATGTGAACACTGTAAGCCCAGTGAGTGTGGAGGTTTGGGGGTGAGTGGGGAGGAGTTAGGAGAGAAGAAAATAGGTGGGTTAAGGAGCAAAGTTACTCAAAGTCTTTAAGCAGCTAATTATGGATGCAAAATGAGCTAGTTACAGAGATTGTAAATGGTCAAGACATTTGTCACAATTTGAAGATGCTCTTGGGTCCATCCTGTGTCCTATGGAATCACTGTGAGTTGGTATCAACTTGATGGCAGTGAGTTAAGTTACTCAATGTCTACTTGGACTTCTATGGAAAAAACACATCAGTGTGTAGGCAGGGAAATATGTAAGTTGGTAATTATGAATGTCCATGGGCTAATTTTTATGAGATTAAATATTTGGAGATTGAAACTTTGGGGACCAATTAGTAATTGATTCTGACTCAATTCAACCCTCTGAGACTGAGGAGAGCTGCCCTACAGGGTTCCAAAGCTGCAAACCTTTCTGGAAGCAGACCTCTTTCCTGGGTCAAAACTACCGACCTTTCCATTAGCAGTCATGCTTTTAATCACCTTGCTCCCAGGACTGAACAAATGGTGTCACACCCACGTCTGAGCTCCTTTAGCTATACAAGGGGGCAGGGGTACTCAACTCCACACCTGCCCAAGGATAATACCTGTGAGGGAAAGGGTAGCCATAGCTCTACTCTTCAACCTTCTTTCCCTGTTCTGTCAACGACCAAACCTCCTCCAGCACTGTGCTGCTGTGCTAGGTTCTGTAATCCATTACATTGGCCACACAAGATTCACAGACAATATTCATGACTACAAATCTTGTTAGGGAAACTGGCAGGTTTCCTAATGTTAAGGAAAGCAGTGCTTTTGTTCATAGCACTTCTCAGCCATGCTAGCGGACATCTCTCTCTCTCTGGTTCTCAGACTTTCCACACCTCCATTTCTTGGCTTGGTCCTTTTCAGACCGTGTTACAAAACCCCTTTAGCTCTCATAGATGCCCTAAGGGCAACAACTTCTGCGAGCCAACCTCCTGCCCAATTTTACTCATCAGTGGGCTGAGAAACCCCTTGTTCTGTCTTAATCCCAGTCTCTGGTGCCTCTGCCACTTTACCCAGGGATCTCACAGGCTTCCTGCTGGCAGCTTTTCTTGCTTGATGGTCATGGGATTCTCTCTTCCTGCCTCTGAAGTGGCTCACTTGTAAACCCAGATGAATGGCAAAACTGACCAATCCGCAACAGAGAGTCTTCTACAAATGAGTTGCATATTCCACTTCAGTCACTGGGTACCTCTATGGCCAGACAAGCCATAGAAGCAATTTCATTTTACCATGAAGACTCTGTATTTTTTGACCATCAGCCACACCTGATCATAAACTGTACCCAGTTTTGAGAATAGGAAAACCAGAAAAAATTATTCAGAACCAAATAGTACCAATATGCTAAAATGTTCTGGGGTATCACACCTTCAGACCATAGACACACCCTCGTTTCCCTCTCACTGTAGGGGAAAAAAACTTATGGACCAAAATATACAGTAATTAGAATGGAAACAACTAGTGATTGGTTAAATGCGGGGGGAAAAGGCTTACTAAAATGATGGCTGGATGGTGGGACCATTGAACAAGGCAGAGAAATCCAGAGGAGTGGCAACCAGTGCATATTGTCAAGAGGTCAGTTTGTCTACTCATCTGCTTTCTCTTTTTAGTTTTTTTCATAAGTGGTTAGTTTGAGAATCTCATGGGGCACCAAGAAGAAGTCTAGGACATGATTGGGCATTTTTTTTTTCAGGAACTCAGGAGAGGGTCCTGAACTCTATTGTATATTTGAGAAAAGTGGTTCTTGTTAGATGTTGATTAGTTTTTCACTTATAGCAAATATATGTGACAGACTAGACAATTCTATAGAGTATTATGGCCTGTGATCTTTCTGGAAACAGCAGTTCTTTATTCTGTGTAGTTAGTTACTGGATGGGTTAGAACTACCAACCACTGGATCATGAGTCAAAGGCTTGACTGCAGGACACTAGGACTCCTTGAGAGCACCAAAAGGTAGTGGAAACTGCATCCACATATGAGCTTCCATAGGGAGAGCATGTGCAGGAGAAGACCCAGTAGAGGAGATGAGGCACTGAACCTCGGAAAGCCAACATTTGATGGTCAAGTGAGAAAAGACACCATGAGAGAGTGTGATACACATTGACTAACATCCTGGATCAAAACTAAGAAAGCATGATCATGGAAGCCAAGAGCAGGGAATTTCAAGGAAGAGAGTGGGAACTCAGGAAAGTCTCTTATACTTGGCAATTGTTGAAAGTTATTACTAAATTTTCACAGACAGCTTTAGAAAACTCCTTCAAACCAAACCAAACCAAAGACCATCAACCAAACAACAATAAAACACATTTCTGTTGAGTTGGTTCTGAGTCCCATAGGGTAAAGAGGAAAACAGATTGCATAGATTAAGGAAAATAAAAAAATACAAACTGTTATCTCTAAAAGGACATCTAAAATAGGAAGAGCAGGTGTGTACCAAATAAGATATCTACAGCAACAAATGACAGAAAATCCCAAGTCAAAGTGATCTAAATAAAGGAGTTTAAATGGGAAGATAGAACAGGGTGGGGTTGGTTTATTCATCGAAGACCCTGATTTTTGTCTCCTTGTTCTTATATCTTCGGTGTGTTGCTGGCCTTCTGTCTGTCCGGTGCCCTTTATAGTGCAAACAATTATCTTTCTTATTAGCATCTTTTTTGGAATTATGTTATTTTGAAGCAGGAGGTGAGGTGGGGAACATCTATGAGTCTCATTTTTAAGAAGGGAACCATTCCTAAAAGTTATTTCTGAGAAATTTTGGGCATTACTAAGTCACATGTCACCTATAAGCAATCACTAGCAAGTGGAAGAGTACCAATTCACTAATATAAAAGGCGTCTTCTTCCTTCATAAAAGGGAGTGAGTGAAAAGAAATAGAGGAAAGAACCAGTAGGCAAAGGACATTTATAGAGACCTAAATACAGGCATATATGTATATACATATATACATATACATATATAGTGGGGAATAGAATTATGTACTCATATCTATATGTTAAGAATTAAGGTTGCAGATGGACATTGGGCTTCAACTCCAGTACTTTCTCAGCACAAGAACGCCTTGTTCTAACAATCTGGCATTCTAGGATGCTCACCTTCCTGACATGATCGCTGAAAACAAAATGGGTACATGAGCAAATGTGGTGAAGAAAGATGAAGGTGTTGGCTATCAAAAGATGAAGCATCTGGGGTCTTAAAGGTTTGAAGATAAACAAGTGGACTTCTAGTTGAGAAGCAACAAAGCCCATATGGAAGAAGCATACCAGTTTGTGTGAGCATGAGGTGTCGATGGGATCAGGCACAAGGCATCTAAGATACAGAATAAAGCCATTCCCAATGTGAATGGTGGTGGAGGGGCATGGAGTGGAGACCCAATGCCCATCTATAGACAATTGGACATTCCCTCAGAGGGGGGTCACAGGGAAGAGATGAGCCAGTCAGAGTGCAGTATAGCACCAATGAAGCACACAATGTCCCTCTAACCCTTTGGTGCTTCCTTCCCCCCACTATTATGACCTCAATTCTACCTTACAAAATGGATTAGAACAGAGCATGACACTGCTACAGATAAGAGCCAGAAATACAGGGAATCCAGGATAGATATCCCTCAGGGTCAACAAGAGTGTAGAGATCCAAGAGGATTAGAGGAGGGTGGAAGAAGAAAGGGGTATGGATCACAAGGATCAACCTCGGACTCCCTCCCAGGGGGATGAATAATGGAAAAGTGGGTGAAGGGTGACAGAGGATGATTTAACGTATGGAAAAATAATCTATAGCTTATCAAGGAGCCATGAGGGAGGGCTAGGGAGGGAGGGAGAAGAAATGGGGAGCTGATATCAGGAGCTCAAGTGGGAAGAGAATGCTTTGAAAATGATGGCGGCATATGTGTAAATGTGCTTGACACATTGGAGGAATGTATGGATTGTGATAAGAGATGTAAGAGCCCCCAATAAAAGCATTTTTTTCAAGTGGGTGAGTGTGGAGCTGGACAATTTGAGGGTTCTGTTGGAAGGGACTTCCTGGGTGCACTAGTAATGGTGATGGTTAGTACTTCTGGCAATTAGATGATTTTATGTCAATTAGACATTCCTGGCTAGGGGTTGAATCAAACTTGTTGAGCCTGAGGGTGCTTCCTTGGGGGTGTGATCTTCTCAGAAGGAGGACCCTGGAAACTTCCTTCTTTCTCTGCCACTTCACCTTCCTGCTTGCTGCGAATCTGGTGGTATCCTTGACTGCTGCCTGCATTCTGGCCTGTTTCCACCGATCTGGATCCACATAACTGTCCCTACTGACCTATAATCCTCCTTCATTCCACATCATTGGACATAGTTGTGTGAGTCTGAGGAGGGACTTTTGGACTTGAGTTCAATTGGCTGGGTCCCTTTCTTGATAGATAATGACTTCTTAGTATAAAGCTCTTTCTTATACATATATGAGTGTAACTGGGTGTGTTTCTCTAGTCAATGTGGCCCAACACAGTACTCTAAGCTGCCAACAGAAAGGTTTGAGGTTTCAATCTATCCAGAGATAACGCAGAAGAAAGGCCCAGCAATTTATACCCCCAGAATTGCCATTGACAATGCTATGGAGCACAGTTCTGTTTTGAGGCACATGGGGTTGCCATAAGTCAGAATCTAGTCAATGACAGCTGCCTTTGCTAGTTGGCTGGGAGGATGGATGTTGAATAGGTAGTCCTTGGTTTGACCACATGGTACCTGGAAGGACAATGTTTCTATTCTGTCCATAAAGTTTTCAGCAACCTCAGAAGTGGACAGCCTGTTCTCTCTTCACAGTTTGTTTTTAGTCTGGAAGCTTTGTTGAAACCAGTTCACTTTGGGTAACCCTGCTGGTATTTGAAATAATTATGACATAGCTTCCATCATCAAAGCTATAAACCCATCACCACAATACAACAAACTGACACACAAGTGGTGTGTTAGTCCGGGTAGACTAGAGAAACAAATTCATAAGAACACATATGAATATAAGGGAAAGGTTTATATACAAGAGGAATGGAACATTGAGAAAGCATCCCAACCCAGTCCAGTCTAAGGTCATAAGTCCAATATTAACCTATATGTCTGATCCCAGTCTATAAAGTCTTCTTCTGACTCACGAGGCACGTGCAATGACACCAGGATGGTCACAGGCCAGTAGATGCAGAGTCTTGTGCATCCAGCAGCAATAGAAGCATCTTGTCTCAGGGAGGGGTCTCTCCATGGCTCCTCTTTTCCAGGGCTCAAGGTCCATCAGCAGTATTGGCGGTGGAAGCATCTCAACACTGGTGGGGGTCTCTCTGTGGTTTTTCTGGCTTCAGAGGTCTCGTTCCATCAGGGCAAGCCTGTGTGACTTTTCCTCTGAATTCTTCAGTTTTCAGGACTCAGGGTCTATATCATGCTGCTGTGTTGTCTTGTCAGTAGACCATCTTCAAGAGACTGAGTCAAGTCTCTTTCCTTCAATTTGGAAATACTGCGAGACTTCCCAGAATTCTCATGAGAAAGCCATGCCCAGACAGAGGCTTCCTTGGTTATCTTCAGATTGACAGAGTAGACTCCACCACTCTCACAGTGCTGAAATTGACACAGATTGGTGACTGCCACAAGTGGGCTGCCAAAAGAACACACATCTGTCTTGAAAGAAGTATAGCCAGAAAGCTCCACAGAAGCAGGGATCGTGGCAAAACTTCAATGTACTTTGGACAAATTGTCAGGAGAGGCCAGTCCCTGGAGAAGGAAATCATGCTCAGTAAAGTGTAGGGGCAGGGAATAAGAGGAAGGCCGTCAATAAGATGGATGAACAAATGAGTGCATTGATGGGCCCAAACATAAGAAAAAGAACACTGGTGAGGAGGGGGGAGTGTTTTGTTCTATTGTACATAGAATTGCTATGAGATGGCACCCAACACCAACAATATGTGGAAGGAGATCGCAGTTCAAGGGAGAATTTATTTTTTAATACATGAGTTATTTTAAATTATATTTTGTGAAGAAAGAGAAGCAAGTAAGAGGCTGAAGATAAAAAGGGAAATAATGTGAATATACAGAGATGATCTTTCAAGAGTTAAGAAAAAATTAATCCAATGTATGAGTTGTTTAAAAACCCCCAAACCCAAACTCACTGCCTGTGTTAGTCTGGGTAGACTAGAGAAACAAATCCATAGAAACTCATATATATATAGGAAAAAGTTTTATATAAAGGGTTATTGTACATTAAGAAAGATCCCAACCCAGTCTAATCCAATCCCACAAGTCCGATATTAGCCGAAATGTCTGATACCAAGCTATAAAATCCTCTTCAGATTCACAAAACACATGCAATGACACCAAATGCAGGATTATCACAGGCCAGAGGGTAGAAAGCTGTTGGATCCAGTGGTATTTCAGCACTGGTAGAGGTCTCCATGAGGCTTCTCCTGTTTAGGACACTAGTGTAGTTTTCACAGTTGTTCCCAGAATTCTCAGCAGGAGACCATGCTCAAACAGAGGCTTCATTAGCTATGATCCAATTGACAGACTAGACTCCAACCCTTCACTTTTAATTATCTCAAATCCCAAATTGACACCAGATTATGTAACTACCACACTGCCTTTGAACCAACTAGGGCTGATGATGGCATTACAGGATGGTGTAGAATTGCTCCTGAGAGCTCCCAAGGCTGTAAATTTTTATGGAAACTGACTAACACATCGTTCTTCTGTAGAGCTAGTGTGGGTTCAAACTCATAGCCTCTTGGTTAGCAGTGCAACACTTAGCCCACTTAAGCCATCATTGCTCCATCAGGTTGGAATGGACACCCTTTCTCCCCTGTGAGCTAAATAATTTTATCTAATAGTAAATATCACAAGTCATCTAATTTTTAAAAAGAAATTTACCTGTACCTAAGTAAAACAATTTTCTCAAATCTAGCCTTAGGTTAATTACCTATTTTATTTTGATTTTTCTAAATTTCCTCTTTTCAAGTATTCCATGGCCACATGCATTTTTAGAAATACCAATTTTAACCAAGCGTTCATAAGAACTTTCACAGATCAATCAGTGTTTCCCAAGTAAAGGTGATTGTTAATTTTTTTGGTGTAAATATTAAAAATTCTATGCAGGAAATGTCAAGTGATATTCATTATTTGCTTAATCTCACAGCATCATGTTTTACATAGTATTTACATAAATTTTCATGTTTAATGTGTGTTTTCAGCAGTAGGCATGTAATAATAAATTAAGCAAACAAGTCTGGGTAGCCTATGCAATTTTAGAACCTAAAACTTAAGTCCTGAAATAGCCGGAGAAAGCAGGTCGATGTCTTCCATGTTGTTGTTCAGAGCCATCAAGTCGGTTCCGACTCAGAGTGACCCCACACACAATGAAGGAAACGCCGCCCAGTCCTGCACTCCATGCTGACATTTGTTCTTCCGTCAGACCCCATCACTGCGGCCACTGTGTCGCTCCCTCTTGGCAAGATCTTCCTCTCTCTTACCACCCCGCCACTTACCAAGTCTGAGGCCCTTTCCCAGGAATTGCTCACAGAGCCTACTACGTGCCAGCACTGTTCTAAGCTTGCTACAAGGACCAATACATTTGCTCCATGTAACAACTCTGCACGGCGGATCTCCTACTGTGACCCCCCTTTTACAGATGCGAACGCTGAGGAACAGAAAGAGTGAGTAATGGCTCTCTCTCTGCCAGCGAGTCCAGGCTGACGATGAGTCGATGGAGTCGATGCTGACGGCCCCCCGTGGGTTTCTGAGACTGGAGCTGTCTACAGGAGTAGAGAGCGCCTTGCTTCTTCACGGGGCTGGTGGTGTCCAACCGCTGGCATCACAAGGGAACTTGTAATCATCAAACCACCACGTGGCATACTTGACGACCAGTCCCACAGGGGAGGTTCAAGACGAATTTGAGGCTCCTCAGAAGAAAGATCTAGGGACTTCTTGAAAAATCAGCCATTGGAAATCCTTTGGAGCACAATTTTACCCAGACTATCTGGGTTTGTCACAATTTCGAGTTGACGCATGGCAACTGGAATGGCAGTGGTAGAGATGGGAACTGAGCCATAAAGAGTTAAGTGAAGAGCTAGGGGGCCAGGGATGGCTCAGTGAGAGAGCCCTTATCATACATGCCACAGACCTAGTTTAAATCCCAAGCAATATACCTCACAGGCAGCCACCACTCATGTGCCAGCCGATGCTTCGACGCTGCTGTCTTGCCAAAGAGATTTCACCAGAGCTTCCAGACTAAGACAGACTATGCAAAGAAATCTGGCAATCTACTGCCAACAACCCAGCCAATGAAAGCCCTGCAGATCACGACAGTTGGATTCAATTGGGGGTGTGGGTCCCCATGAGGTGAAAGTCAACTTGAAGGGCAGCTCACTATAACAGTACATGGTAGAGCTAGAATTCAAGATCTGGAAGTCTGATCAAGGTGTCACGCTCTTAATCAGTTCACTATGTCAGCAAGAATTAAACGTTTCTTCTCAAAAATTACATCTTTTCTTATGTACCAGGTCCAAGTGCACTACCAAGACCTCCTTGAGCTTGTTGGTGCTTTTTATTGCTGTCTAGTTCATTCGATGCACACTGACCACGTAGGAAAGAGTAGAGCCACCCCTAGTGTTTCCCAGGCTGTAATCTTGAGGAGGGAAGATGATCCGTGCTTGTTTCCACAGAGAACATTTGGTAAGTTCACAGTGCAGACCTCTTGCTTAGCAGCTGAGCAGTTAACTATGTGCCACTGGGATTCCTCCTGTGAGTTTTTTTTTAATACTTTTATTGGGGACTCATATAGCTACTACAGCGTTCAGTACATCATTTGTATCAAGCACATTTGCACACACGTTGCCACATACATTTCCAAACATTTTCCACTTGAGCCCTTGGTACAAGCTCCTCTTTAAAAAAAAAGTCCCCTTTCCCCTCCCCCTCCCTTTTTTTAAAATGAATCATTTTATTGGGGCCCGATACAACTCCCATCACGATCCCTAACAACATCAGTTGTATGCAGGCCACTTTTACACACCCATTGCCATCATCACTTTCAAAACATTCTCTCTCCCTCCTGGCCCCCATTATCAGCTCCCTATATTACCCTTCCTCCACCCCTTCCCCTTGAACGCTTAGTAATTTACAAATTATTTTTTTATCCTGTACACTGTACAGTGTATCCCAACAGTCACTTCCCTGCTGTCCATGTCCCAGAGAGGAGGCGACGTGTAGATCTCTGAAGTTGGTTCTCCCTTTCTATTCCTCCATCCCTCCACCCTCCTGGTATTACCACTCCTATCATGTTTCCAACTTCACTGTACATCTCCTGGTCTAGCTGGGTTTATGTGGTAGAATTGGGGCATGATAGTGGGTGGGAGGCAGCATGGGAACTAGAGGAAGGTTGCATATTTCATAGCTCCTACCCTGTACCTTAACTGGCTCATCTCCTCCTCGTAACCCCTCTGCAAAAGGATGTCACCTCACCTATTGATCATAGACTGGACAAAGAGGTTGGAGGTGAAAATGACAGGACTGATAGTTCCAGGGTAGGTGACATTGAAAAGGGGGAGGAGGGGGAAAGGTGGTGATGTCGACTAGCCCAGGAAAAAGGGAATAATAATTGATACAAATGCAGGGACAAGGTGGGTGAGAGAAGGCCAATAGGGATTGATTAAGACTAAAGGAACAGAGAAAAAATACTGAAACCTAAATGGAGAGTGAGCATGATAGTGGGACAAGAGGGAAGCAAATGGAAATAGAGGAAGGAACTGGGGGATAATGAACATTTATAGAGGTTCAAATACAGGTATGTACATAGGGGCATATATTTATAAGTGTGGATGGGAAAAGAGATTTTTTTTTTTGGCATCATTGCTCTCCGGTGGTGGGAGTAGGAGGCCCAGCCCCACTGCTGGAATTGAACCTCCTTCCCAGTGGGCCGCAGTTCCACGCACAACCACTACGCCACCGGGGCTCAGCCAGAGAAAGAGATTAATGTGTATACTTGTAGGGTTAGTAGTAGGACAGCAGATGGGCACTGGACTTCCACTCAAGTATCTCTTCGATTCAAGAACACTTTGTTCTATTAAATTAGCATTCCAAGATGCTCACCTTTCCAACAGGATCACTGAAGACAAATGTGTGCATAAGCAAAGGTGGCGAAGAAAGCTGATGGTGCCCGGCTGTCAAAAGATGGAGCATCTGGGGACTTAAAGGCTTGAAAGTAAACAAGCAGCCATCTAGCTCAGAAGCAACAAAGCCCACATGGAAGAAGCACACTAGTTTGTGGAATCATGAGGTGTCAAAAGGATGAGATATCAGGCTTCAAGAACTAAAAAGCATGACATTGCATGCTCACTTTCCTGATATGATCGCTTCCTGAGTAATGTTCTTAATGTCCTCCCACAGCTTATCAGCCTTTGCTCCTGTGAGCTGGAATCGAACCTCCATCCCAGTGGGCCGCAGTCCCGCGCACAACCACTACGCCACCGGGGCCCAGCAAGTCAAATCTTTTAATGAAATGTGAAAAGATCTAGGATTATAAAACCAGTCAGGAAGGACACATTCAGCATATCTTAAATGGAAAGAACCAAAGGGAAAAAAAATTCAAGCCTTGAGTTGCAATATTGAAATATTCTCTGAGCAAAAAAAAATGAATATTGCAGGAAGAGTTCAAAGAAGATAGAAAGAATATTGTAGGAAGTGCTAAAAGATAGAAAGAATATACCAGCAAGAACTTATTGACATTCAGCCATTTCAGGAAGTAGATGAACTACAACCAATGGTGTTAAAGGGAGGACTTCAAGCATTAGCCAAAAACAATGCTCCAGGAATTGAAATGTTTCGAGTTGATGAAGTACTGGAAGCATTTATTTGTTTGTTAAGAATTTGGAAGACAGCTACTTGGTCAAGTGATTGGAAGAGGACCATTCCCAAGAAAGCTCAAACTGTAGAGCAGAGTTATTGATATTACATGCAAATAATTAAAAAAAAATCTCATCGAACAATAGTTGCAGCAATACATTGACGGAGCTTTCAGAGGTTCAGGCTGATTCACAGGAGGAGATGAAAAAGGGATAGCATTGCCACTGTTAGATAGAGCTTGGTTAGAAGCAGAGAATACCAGATAGACTTGTGTTTTGCTGACTGAGAAAAATGGAAATTTCAGATCACTTAATTTTACTCATGCAGAACTTGTACACAGATCAAGAGGATCATAAAGAGAACAAAGAAATTCTGTATGGGTTGACATTAGGAAATGTGTTCATCGGAGTTGTACTCTCTTAGTATACTAATTCAATCTGTATGCTGAGGAATCTTCACAGAAGCTGACTTATATGAAGAAGAATGTGGCATCAGTATTAGAGGAAGGCTTGTTAACGCCCTAAGATATGTAGATGACATATCTGGCTTGCTGAAAGTGAAGAGGTCTTGAGGCACTTATTGATGCAGATCAAGGATTGCAGCCTTCAGTATGCATTACAACTCAAATGTAGAGAAGATTGAAATCCTCACCACTGGACCAACAGATAATATAATGATCAATAGAGAAAATATTGAAGTTGTCAAGGATTTTATATAGCTTAGATCCACAATCAGTGCTCATGGAAGCAACAGTCAAGAAATCAAAAGATAATTGCATTGAGTAAATATGCTGCACAAGACCTGTTGAGTATTGAAAAAAAAAGATGCTACTTTGAGGGCTGAGGTGCACTTGAGCAAATGCCCTGGGCTTGTCCATCACTTTATGTACATGTGAAAAAGTTTAACACTGAAAAGGAAGACCTGAAACAAATTTATGAGTTGGAACTGTGGTTCTGGAGAAGACTATTGAAATTACCCTGGGCTGCTAAAAGGACAAGCAAATCTGTATTGGAATAAGTATGGTCAGAGTTCTCCTTAGAGGCAAGAATGGAAAGACTTGTTTTACATATTTTGGACATATTGTCAGAAGATACCAGATCCTGGAAAAGGGCATCCTGGCTGTTAAAGTGTAGGCACAGCAAAAGAGAGGGAGGCCCTCGAGGAGATGGATGGACACAGGGACTGTCGCCACAGCACGAGCATAGCAAGAATTGTGAAGATGGAGCAGGGCTCTCGATGTTTCCTTCTGCTGTGTCGGGGCTTCCTGGGGGTCAGAACAAACTCAATGACACCAAACAAGGATAGTAAAAGGCATGTCTCAATTTGATGACTATTATTAAAAATCTCTTAAATGTCCAACTTTTCTAAAATGCTTATCACTTCATTATCCCTTATTTCTGCTACCACTCTTCCCTCTAGCATATTCCCTAGTGTCCCAGGGTTCCACAATCTGCTGCACCATCTCACAGAACTCATGAACCATTCAGGAAATGTCTCATGTGGTTGTCGAGGCTGGCGAGTCCCAAACCTGAAGTTCAGATGCTCATCAGAGGGTGCTCCTCATTTACCAGGAGGCAGAAGCTGGCAAATCAGGTCAGGTGAGAGGCTGCAACTCAAGTTCCAAGAACCACAGTCAGGCAGAGACAAGTCAGATGTAAGGATCCTGAGCAAGAGAGTGAACTTCGCCAATGTGGTTCAGCATGGCTACAGCAACATGTAAGCGAAAACTGTTCTCTCTTGCTTCCAAAAAATCACTGCCATCAAATTGATCCTGACTTATAGCGACTGTATAGGACAGAATAGAAACACCCCTGTGGGTTTCTGAGGCTATAAATCTTTACGAGAATAGAAAGTCTTTTCTTTTATTTTTCTATTAAAAGATCATTTTATTGGGGGCTCTTAGAATTCTTATTATAATCCATATATCAATTGTATCAGACATATTTGCACACATGTTGCCATCATTCTTTTTTAGACATTTACTCTCTATTGAGCCCTTGGTATCAGCTCCTCTTTATTTTCCCTTCCTCCCTCACCCCTCGTGGCCCCTTGATAGATGATAAATTATTATTATTTTCATATCTCACTCCAACCGCTATCTTCCTTCCTCCAGAGTTTCTGTTGTTCTTTCCCCTGGAGGGGTGTGTGTGGTTATGTGCCATTCATTGTGATCATTTTCCCCTTCCTCCCCACCACTTCCCACTTCTCCTTATCCTTTTGGTATCTTTATTCCCGCCCCTGTTCCTAGATTTCATGTGCCCTGAACTTTATCTCTTATCTATATACAAGCTCCCGTTCAGCCCAGAGTGGGAAGCAGCACTAGGGTCATATCAGTGGTCGTCGGGGTTGGGAGGTGATTTCTCAAGGAACCAGAGGAATATTGTGTGCTCCATCGGGGCTCTACTGTACCTTGACTGACTCATCCCTTCCCTGTGACCTTCTGTAGGGGGATATGCCGTTGTCTACAGATAGGGTTTGGGTCTCCCCTCATTCTCAACAATGCATTTCTGTTTGTTTGATTTGTATTATGAATCTTCTGATGAATGTTACCTGCTCCCAATGACACGTCTTGATTGCACTGTTGGTGTGCTTCTTCCATGTGGGCTTGTTGCTTCACTGCTGGATGGCTGCTTGTTTAACTTAAAGCCTTTAAAATCCCAGACGCTATATCTTTTAATAGCAGGGCACCACCCACTTTCTTCTCCACATTTATTTCTGCACCCATCTTGTCTTCAGCAATTGTGCCAGGAAGTGGTGGTGGTGGTGGTGGTGGTGGGGGTGGTTAGTGAATGAGCATCACACAATGCCCTTTTGTCAGAACAAAGTGTTCATGTATCAGAGAGGTTATGAGCTGAGGCCCAAGGTCCATCCACAACCTCAGTGTATTGTCTTATAAATATATATACATAGGCCAATACCTCTAATTTTATGAATTCATGTACTGACATAAGCACCCACCTCTATTTATACCTCTATTTATAGCTTTGCTTCCTAGAGCCTTTCTTCTGCCCTACCATCACATTCTCTCTTCTTTCACCGCTTAGTCCTTCCTCTCAGCTAGATTACTGTTGCTCTAATACCCACAGGATCTAATACCACCTTGTTGTTGGATGTAAGTCCCTAGCACTTCTCCTGGCTATGGCATTGTTTTCTCACCACACCCTGACTCCTCAATCCACCACCTTCTCCTACCAAGACCCTTTGAGGCCATTGGTCCCATTGTTATTTTTCTCTCAGCTTGTTTCCTATGCCTGTCTTATATAAGCAGGCAAACCACTACTGTCATAGACCAAACAGTAAGAAAACATGTCCTCACTAGCACTAATGGTGGAGGAGGGTTCCTATCTTGTCACATCCCCTCCAACATGCTTTCTGATTTGGGTAACTTTGTCTATATGCTGGTGGCTTTATTTCTGGGTTTTCTGTTCTTTTCCATTGGTCTGAGTATCTGTCATTGTCAGTACCATGCTGTTTTGACCACTGTGGCTGTGCAGTAGGTATTAAGAACAGGTAAAGTGAGGCTGCTGACTTTGGTCTTCTTGAGTACTTCTCTGCTAATTCTGATTTTCTTCCCTCTCCATATGAAATTGATGATTAGTATTTCCAATTCTTTGAAGAAAGTTGTTGGTATTTGAATCGGAATAGCATTAAACTTATAAAGTGCTTTGGGTAAGATTGACAGGCTTATTATGTTGAGTCTTTCAGTCCATGAGCATGGGATGTTCTTCCATTTGTGGAGGTCTCTTTTGGTTTCTTGTAGTAGGGTCTTTAGGTTTCCTTGAATAAGTCTAGCTTTTGTTGTTGTTAAATATATTCCTAGAGATTTCAATTTGTTCTTAGCTATTGTGAAGGGTACTGTCTTCTTGATTTCCTCTTCCATGGTCATGTCCAATGCAGCAAATCAATAGACTTCTGTTTGTTGATCTTGTATCCTGCCACTCTTCCACGTTCCTCTATCGCTGCCAGTATTCCTGTTGTGGAACTTTTGGGATTTTCAATGTACAGAACCATGTCATCTGCAAATAGCGATGGTGTCACTTCCTCCTCTCCTATTTAGATACCTTTAATGTCTTTCTGCTGTCTTAGGCTGTTAGCTAGAACTTCCAGCATGTTATTGAACAGAAGTGGGGACAAGGGCATCATTGTCTGGTTCGCCTTTTCAGTGGGATTGTTTTCATCTTTTCTCCACTGACTATGATGTTAGCTGTTGGCTTTTCATAGACAGCTTGTATTATTAGCTTGAGGAATTTTCCTTCCATTCCTATTTTCACAAGTTTCTTAATTAGGAATGAGTGTTGGATGTTGTCAAATGCTTTCTCTGCATCTATTGATAATATCATGTGTTACCTTTTCTTATACCTTTTCTTATCAATGTGTTATATAATGTTGATGGATTTTTGAAGATTAAACCATCCTTGCATCTCTGGGATGAATACTCTCTGATCACCGTGGATGATATGTCTTATATACTTTTGTATTCTATTGGTCAATATCTTGTTAAGGACTTTTTGCATCTATGTTCATTAGAGATGTTGGTCTGTAGTTCTCTGTACCAGTGGGATCTTTGCCCTCTTTGGGTATTCAAGTTGCACTGGCTTTGTAGAATGAGCATCCTTTTCTATAGTCTGGAATATTTGGTGAGGATTGGCATCAGCTCTTCTCTGAATGCTTGGTAGAATTTCCCTGTGAAGCTGTGTGGTCCAGGAGCAGAAACTCTTTTCTTTTGTATTGGTGGTGGTTTGGAACTGCTGACCTCGTGGTTTGAAACTGTTGGCTCACAACCCCACCGGAGACCCTTTTCTTTTGCTTCCCAAACCAAAAAAACACACTTACTCCTATTAAGTCACTGCTGACTCTCTCCGACCCCGCTGTGAGTTTCCAAGGTTGTAACTGCTTATGGGCATAGGGGTGCTGTTCGCAGTTCAAACTGCCAAGCATGTGTATCCCAGCCCAATGCATAAGCACTCTACAATGGGCAAAAAGGTGTGCTGGGACCCAAGTCAGGATGGTTACATGAATCCCAGGCTAGCAGTCTTTTTTGGGACGCATCTGGTGGTCTGGTTCTTGTTCATTCATGGTGATATATCATTATCCTTCTGCTCACGCTCAGTTGGGGGGAAAATCACAGCGATGGTGTTGAGTCCACATCCAGCGCTTTGGTGAAAGTCTGTTTTTGGCTTTTTGACCTATGACACATATGCAGATCATAATGCCACGAAAACTAAGAGTGGTGACTTGAGTCACCTCTTCTAGTAATATGGGGATGCAAAATATATCCCACCTTAATTCCATCCCATTGGGATAACAGGTAACATCCTCCACAACAAGCGCAGGTATAGAGGTTACATTTCACAATATACAAAAAAAGGGTAGGACTATGGCCAGAAGGGCTGCATTAAGTAATTAAAGACATTGCAGTGGTAGCCAGTAGTTTTCCTAGACTTTTTTTCCACCAATATCTCATGCACTATACTTTTAATTCATCTAGCTGGATTGAGTCATTTATTTAATGATATAGTACAAAGAGACTATATCAAGTATGTTTCTAATAAAAAATGTAGCCTGTGGGTCAAATAAGAATGTCTGATTGTAATGATACAAAAGCCATAATTTTCTAGCCACACGTCTGTAGTTGCCTAGTTTCTATTTTGGGCGAGGTCATTTTCACAAGCTGCTTCCTTGTATAACCTTTCCTTAACTCAGGGGAGTTCATTCCTTGCACACAGGAAGAAGAGAGGAGGGAATTTTAAGTTCTTACGCAAGCAGATTCCCTCCTTCCCCTCACCCCTTTTTCTTTAGGTGAGTTTTTAAATTACTTGTCCAGTTAGATGGTATCTTGGTTTTAGTGCTACTGTAACAAAAATACCACAAGTGGGTGGATTTATAGAACAGAAGTTTATTTTCTCACAGTGTAGGAGGCCAGGCGTCTGAATTCAGGACACAGGCTGCAGGGGGAGGCTCTCTCTAGTCCCTTTGAAAGGGAAATCCTGTCTCAGCTTTTCTGATTTGTATATTGGTCAGCCTTTGCAGTCTTCAGAGAGTCTCGACCTTCTCCCTGCATCTGTTTGCTCCTGTGCCTATTCTGCCATTGAGTCCATTCACAGTTATAGTGACAGAGTACCACTGTGTTTCTGAAACTATGTCTTTCTCAGAGTAAAAAGCCTCTTTCTGCCATGGAGGGGCTGGTGGCTTTGAACTGCCCATCTTGTGGTTAGCAGCCCAATTCATAACTTACTTTGCCATCAGGGCTCTTTCCACATGTATAGGAGTTAGGATGTAGAAGAAATACTTTTTAGGCAGATACAATTCAGTCCATGGGATTTAGAATTTTAAAGCAGAGAAGCTGTCAACTCTTCTCTAAGTTGGCCAGAGCAAGTCTCCTTTAGATCGTACTGTCCGTGTGTTTTCAGGTTGAGGGTGGAAGCATCACTGCTAAGCACCCTCACTCCCACCCACCTCTTAGTTAGGCAGGTGTGGTATGAGTAGGTGTTCTTGGGGGGAAGATTATCTGATAATTTAATAGGATACATTTTGGCTAGGGCTTGTTTCACAAATCCAGGGAGAGAGAGATAGTTACTGAATTAGAAGGTAAAGCAAATTTGAGATGAATGTGATGAAGACTCATGTTCCACCCTTTCTATATTGAGATTTCATATTACTAGACCCTTTCTAAGGAGCCTTGGTGGTGCAGTGATCAGGTGTTCTGCTGCCAAGGGAAAGGTTGAAGGTTCAAATCCACTAGCTGCTCTTTGGGAAAAATATATGGCAATCTGTTTCCCTAAAGGTTATATGAGACAAATATAATCTGAGTCAAATCATCGCAATATTAATAGTCTTAGATTTTAAAATTTTAGTGAATCAGTATGGTCATGACCAAGCCCAACTGAAGCCCACTGATGGGGAGAGAGCACCAAGAACTCAACAGTGATCTAATTTTTGTTCATTTGCTTACTTTTAGCAGAGCCTTACAAAGTTGTGGGCTTCTTAAATCCAGCTGTTTGAGCAAAATGTCATGCTGGGGCATTCAATGAGATTAAGCTTGTTAACCACTTGAGATGCCTCTTAATGATGGCGGTCCTGTGTACAACAGAACAAAACATTGATCAGTCTTCTGTCATCTTTACTATCGATGTTGATGTTGGAGTCCCCCGCAGCGGCCACTATGTATTTTAAATGCCTCCCAACCCAGAAGGCTCACTTCCTAGCATTTTATCTGGCAATAATCTGTTGCGTTTCATGAAGTCTTCAGCAAGCTTCATTTTCTAGAAATGCATCACCAGGCTTTCTTTCTAGCTTGTCATAATCTGGAAGCTTCACTGAAACCAACATATCCACCACTGGGATACGTTGACGTGAAACACTGGTGGCAGAACTTCGAGGATTATGCAATATGCTGGCAATATGCAAGCCACTACAGTATAACAAACTGACTGTGGGTGGTGGAAGATTCTAGACGTGATCTCTGCTGTGTGGAGACCAGGAAAACACAATTGTCAGCTGGGCATTCAGAGGGTGCTGTGGTTAACCCAGCGGGGACAGTCAGATGGGTGAACTGGATAAAATTTGAAGTGTGGCTTATTTACTTTGAGAAGGGAGACTGATCTGAAATATTCACTAGAACACTCCAAAGGAAGCAGAAAATGTGTTGCTGTGGAAGCCATGTTACCTTTATGGTGATCAGATATTTATCCCATGAATGTGCCTCTTATGCAGGTCATGGCGGACAGGATAACTAAGGGAGTTTCTTCTATAAGGTCACACCACGTAACGTCACTACTGCAGAACAAAGCACCCCTCTAAGAATCAGTGTCACATTTGGTGGCACAGGTTTCCTGCATGGGTTTTACAGATGTTAAGAAACATAACAGTAATTTATCGGAGAACAGGAAGGGCAAATTGGGAAATAACATATCCCAGTAGAAATGAGATTTTTATGGTAATGAAAATGGTATGAATATAGTGAACAATGGCATGATGGGGTTGACTCAAAGGTTCTAATTCAGCATTATATGAGGTTGGCTGGACCAATGGGAACTTATCTCCCTACCTTTAAGGAGGCCTTAAAAAAAAAAAAACCTCATCTATTCACCCCATCCAGGAGAGATTTGATGATGAGAATTCCCACAAAGAACTGTGTGAAGCAGAGGCTCAGCTATTTAACTAAGGTAAGGATTAGTGAGGGTAACAATATCTTCTGGTCCAGCAGGGACCCTTACGCCATATACAGACATGTGGGTAAAAGGATCTGGGGCTGGGGAATAGACCTTCTTGGGCCTCCCAAACACAGAACTCAACCAACTGATAAAATATTGTAGGGGTTAAGGTTAGCTTGGAGTATGTGGAAATTCACAGTTGAGGGGACTAAGGTAAAAGTTTGGATGACAATTGGGAAATGTAAATAGCTCCTTTTTTTTTTTTGGCATCACTCTCCTCCGGTGGTTATGGGAGCTACCCAGCTTGCTCGTGAGAGCCACTGCTGGATTTGAACCACCAAGCCCACGGGCCTCAGTGTAAATATCTCTTATATGAAGTAGCTTCCTCTCTTTTACATGCATGCATTACTGGTATGAATATTGTGTCTTTGCCAGATAGTGTAAAATTGAAGGTGTGTAAATCTGCCCTTGATTGGACATGCTAAATGGGACCCATTGTACTTGGCTGAACCCACTCAGATTAAAGATGCTAAAGGCAGCAGTGTTGTTGACAAAAAAGTCTCTGTATAACAACCCTATATGACCTGTGAAAAGGCAGATGACTCATGTAGGGTGACAGTAAATGATAATTATTGAGGCCTGGTTGCAATGAGTTGGCATTGACTTAATGGCAGTGAGTTTTTTTTTTTAAATGAAGTAGTGCTTCCTGTGGCTTAAGCTGTCCCAGATAGGCATCAACAGTGCAGAAAATGCAGCAGACTAAAGGAGACTGGTATGCAGTGATTGATCTTGCAAATGCTTTTTTCTCCATCCCAATCTCAGAAAAGATTCAGCCACATTTTGCTTTTATGTGGGAAGAACATAATATACTTTCACTACATTGCCTCAGAGTCATTTAAATTCTGCAGCCTTTAGTCATAGTTTGGTAAGAAGATACTTGGACTTGATAGAAATCATAAGTGTAATGATACATTACATTGATGATATTATGTTAATATCAAACACAGAAGAATGGGCAAGGGCATATTTGAAAGCAGTGGTAGGTCACACGACCTAACGGTTGGTTAATAAAATCAGTAAAACCTCAGGGCCCTTCTCAAATAGTTAAATTCTCAGAATAACTTTAGCAGGGCATTCCACAGACAACCAAGAAAAGTTACTGTCATAACCTATCCCCAAGGCTAAGTAGGAGGCCTAGTATTTGATCGGTCTATTTGGATTTTGTAGGGATCATATTCCATACATAGGTGTGGCAGTTATGTGCTTATGTTACTTTCATGATTGAGATGTAGGGGTGGAGTCTAGCCTGTTAATCTGGAGATAAGCATTGAGTAGCCAATGAAGCCTCCGAGTAGGCATGGCTTTCTCCTGAGACTTCTGGGAAATCTCGCGATATTTGCCTTGTGAAGATGAGAACTATCTCACCAGTTGTTGGGAGTTAGTCTCAGAGACGATGAATCATGGACAAGACAAGATGGCAATGTCTGAGCTGCTGCAGGAGCTGGAGGAGAAGCCACACTACCCTGATGGAACCAGACCTCTGAAGCTGGAGAGGCCATGTGGAGACCCCTGTCAGCGATGAGTTGCTTCTGCCACCACTGGATGCTGTTGATGGACCCTGAGCCCTGGAAGCGAGGAGCCCTGGGGAGGCCACTGCCAGTGCCGGGATTCTGCACCCACTGGTCTGTGACTTCGTCAGTCGGAAGGAGACTTTATAGACTGATATTGGGCATATGGGTTAATATTGGACTTATGAATTTGAACTGGACTGGGTTGGGGTGCTTTCTCAGCGTTCCATCCCTTTTGTATATAAACCATTCCCTTATATCCATATGCGTTTCTATGAATTTGTTCCTCTATGAATTGTCAACAGGACAATTGCTAGATCCTATTCATAAATCCACTTGGGATAAAAATGCATTTGAATGAGGGCTTGAGAAGCAACAGTTTATGTCTGAGTTACAGAAATCAATCTCATTCTTTTTGCCTGTAGGCTCCTATGATTCACATTCAGACATGATTTTGGATCCGTCTGTCACACATGCTTACGTAGACTGAAACAGATGACAAAAATCTTAGAACACGGCCCTTTGGTAACCATTGGGATTTCTAGAGCCTGTAACATGATACACACCATTTGAAAGACAATTAAATGTCTGCTATTGAGCATTGAAAGAGATTGCTACCATGACAGAGGACATAAAAGAATCGTGGGACCTGAGCCCCATGTACAACTTTCTGTTGACCAACAAAATGTTGCTTGGTTCACAGATGGCAGCTCTAGGTTATGGGAAAAACCTCCAATGTGGAATGCGGATGCATTAAAACCATCAGATGAAAAGATAGGGAAGGCAAGAACAATTCAGCCCAGTGGGCTGAACTTCTTGCTGTTTTTCTAGTCATCGTGGAAGAATTAGACAATGTAAAAGCCTGTATGCTTGGATTTTTACCAATTCATGGGCAGCGAGTGGCCAATGTCTCAGCAGTTGTCACGCAAGTGGGCAATAGAAAACTGAAATATTATAGAAAACCTGTGAGGGACAAGGGCCTATCAAAGGCATATGGGGAAATTAAAGGACAAATCAGAGTAGGACATGTTGATGGGTATTAGAAGAACCCCTTCCCTGGATCGAAAAGGGATTGGAACCAGCAAGTGGGCATGTTATTAAGCTCCCCTGAGATGGCCAAGTAGTCCATGAGATGAGTGGACATGAGATTCCACAACAATGCAGAGAGGGGTTGAGTCTGGATACACCCCGTTTATACCCTCTGAGGCCGAAGCTGCTAATCTTGTAAGGACTTGTTAGGTCTAACAAAGACTTCTGTTTCTTAGAAAGAAAGGCAGAAGTTGCACATGGTCATGGGAGAGATTTTCTAGGGAGTGGGCCCTGAGCATATTTGACAAATTGATTATATCAGCTTGATGACATCAGTGGCACCAGCTGGCTACAAATGGAACCTCATGGGAATAGACACTGTCTCGGACTGGCCTGCGCATATTCAATGTGTGCAGATGACAAAACTACCATTCATGGGTTAGAATAAAGACACTTTATAAATTATTTCTCCCCAACCAGGAAGCATACTTTACAATATGCAGGGTGCAGTAGTGGACCAAAGAACATTGTATTAGTTAGACATAGTATGTTGTACACCGCCCTCAGCATCATTATTCGATAGTCTATTATCTAAATGGGGGAAATAAAGGCATGAATCGCTGGCTTTTATATTTTTATGAGTGTGTGCTCACACTCCACATGAGGGGGTTGGAAGGAGAACCACTACTGAAAAGATCCCTTGTTTCTCAAGAGGTCTGGTTTAGAGAGGTCGGGGGAGAATGCCGCTGCCACTGAACAGTTCAGCACACATCACCTGAAGAACCATACATCAATTTCCTGCCTAAGCTTTGGTACAAATGAGAAGACCGGTTTTGACTTTTGAGTATTTTGGACTTATGGCTCTGGAGCTTGCACTTGACGTACCTCTACCTGACATCTGCATTTGGGACCTGCCGCCACGTGAGACATTCCTGCAACTTTGCGTGAGTTTTGTGGGAGATTGCAGTGAATCACGGAACCTAACGCTGTGAGAGAATATTCTCAAGGGAGAAGTAGAGAGGAAATGGAACAGAATAGCATCTTGGAAGAGTTGGACGCTTGAGACTTCTTTAATGTCCTCTTCTTGGGACTAGTCTGTTTTATTCTTCTGAAATAAATTATGACCACAGACATAGCTACCAACTAGGCATCCAGGCCACATTTGGGGCAGCCAAAGCAGCTCCTGGGGCTTCTTGACCAGCAAACTCCAGTTTCTCCTGTTCCTGGTATTTAAAGGCAGGATTGACTCTTTGCTAATGGACTAATTGAGCTTTGAATTCTTAGAAATGAGATGGAAGGTGTCAGAAAGCTTTCAATAAGGAGAAGATGAAAATTAGAGCAGGTGAGGGCTCAGGCCCCACAAATTAGATAAATAAAAGTTATTTGACTCCATTTGTACATATTCAAGTAGTTACAACTCAGTCACATAAGAATATTTTTGTTTGATTTTCTTATCATGACGAAGTATCTCAGAGAAAAGTGAATCTTCCTTTTTTCCCCCCCTCTTGACATAAAAACTCTGGCTTTCTGCCTAGAATTGTGTTAATCTTATTTTGGAGAAACCATTTAAGAAAATTGAGTGGAATGATCTTATTCAGTAGAGAGATGCCACATGTGTTGGGCCATATTGACAAGAGAAACAAATCCAGAAATATTCATATATTTGTAGCAAAGAAGTTTATATCAGGAAAACATCCCAGCCCAGTACAACTCACACCTGTAATTCTGATTCTAGTCATTAAGTCCCTCTTCAGACTCATGCAGCCACATGCAATGATGCAGAATGCGGGAGCCTCACAGGTTGGCGGGTGCTGAGTTATGTGGATCCAATGGTGCTGGGCACATCCAGGGCCATGGCAGCAACCAGGGTCAGCCAGAACCCTCCTTCTGAGAAGGCCATGTCCACAAGGAGTCACCATCAGGCATCAGGCTGTGACCTCATTGACAAGCTAAACTCCACCTCTACACTTTTATATAGCTTCAAGTTGACATAAAATGATGTAACTGCTGTGGTAGTTACATAATTTGGTGTTAATTTGAGGACTAAGAATGTACGAGGTGGAGTCTAGCCTGTCAATCAGGATGTAGCCAAAGAAGCCTTTGTGTGGATATGACATTCTCTTGAGGATTCTGGGAATTCCAGTATTCCTTATTGGATATGGGACACACATTCTCTTTCTGCTCACTCCTTGAGAGAAGCTCTCAATACAAGATACGTGGTGCTGCACAGATAGAGGCCAGGCCCTAGAAGCCAGAGGAGCCAGGTGGAGATGCTTTCCCTGCCACTGGACCCACAAACTTTGTACCTACTGGTCTGTGATCTTCTTGCATTTGGTGTCATTGCGTGTGTTTCATGAGTCTTTAAGAGGAAGCTGCAGATTGGTATCGGACATGTGTGTTAACATCAGACTTATGGACTTGATTTGGAATGGGTTGGGATGTCTTCTCAATATTCATTTGCTTTTATATATAAAGGTCTTTCTTTTTTTGGGGGGGGGCATCACTGGCCTCTGGTGGTCATGGGAGCTACCCAGCCTGAAACGTGGAGAGCTGCTGGATTTGAACCGCCAACCCTATGGGCCTCAGTCCCACACTCAACCACTATGCCACCGGGGCTCAGCTCATAAAGTTCTTTCTTATACATATTTGAGGCTTCCTGGATTTGTTTCTCTTGTCTATCCAGACTCACACAACTACCAAGCCACAACTATACAACAAAAAATTGGAGGGGGGGGTGGGTTATTTGTCAAAGTGCACTTTGTATTATACTTTCTAGTATTTATTTGACAAAATACAGAGCTGCTATCATCTTTTCCAGGCAATTGATACACAAAAGTCATAGGTATAATTTGGAGTGGTTACTAATGCTGCTGTTTTTACTTCTTTTTGGGTAGCTATTTTCAAAATTCACCGTATGCTTTAAAAATGTTACTTAGTCACAGTAAAGCAGAAAAAATAGAGTGCTAGAAAGTTCTACTCACACTAATGACCTTGTTGGTGAATGCTGAAAGAGTGAGTGAATATATGGAAAATGGCCAGAACATATACCAAAATGGAACTCTAGCCTGTCACCTGCAGCAGGCAGCCCAAGAGGTCAAGCAACAATCCCTGCAACAATGGACCTACATCCTAGAAAGGCCAGGATGTGGCTCCTCTCTTTTAAAATCATTTTATTGGGGGTTTGTACAAATCATAACAATCCATATGTCTATCTATTATGTGTTGTAGCAGTCATGAGCTTATGTTAATTTTATGATTGAAATGTAGGGGTGGAGTCTAGGCTGTTAATTTGGAGATAGTCATTGAGTAGCCAATGAGGCCTCAATGTGGCCATGGCTTTCTCCTGAGACTACTAGGAAATCTCGTGATATTTCCCTCATGAAGATGAGAAGCTATCTTCTCCAGTTGTTGGGAGTTAGTCTAGGAGACGATTAATCATGGACAAGACAAGATGGCAGCATCTGAGAAGCTGAAGGAGCCGGAGTAGAAGCCACACGGCTTTGCCCTGATGGAGGCAGACCTCTGAAGCTGGGGCGGCCACATGGAGACCTCTGCCCGGGATGAGTTGCTTTGGCCACCATGGGATGCTGTTGATGGACCCTGAGTCCTGGAAGTGAGGAGCCAGTGCCGGGATTCTGCACCCACTGACCTGTGACTTCGTGAGTCAGAAGGAGACTTTATAGACTGATTTCAGGCATATGGGTTAATATTGGACTTATGACTTATGACTTTGAACTGGACTGGGCTGGGATGTTTTGTCAATGCCCTGTTCCTCTTGTATATAAACCTTTTCCTAATATGCACATGAGTGTCTATGAAATTTGTTCCTCTAGTCTACCCAGACTAACACATGTGTCAAGCACATTTGTACATTTGTTGCCCTCATCATTCTCAAAACATTTGCTTTCTACTTGAACCCTTGGTATGAGCTTCTCATTTTTCCTCTCCCTCCCCACCCCAAACCCTTGATAATTTATAAATGATTTATAATTATAAATCATTTATAACTTTTTATAAATTATAAATTGTAATTATTTTGTCATATTGTACACTATATGACATCTCCCCTCATTCATTTCTTTGCCATCCATCCCTCAGAGAGGTGGTTATATGTAGATCCTTGTAATTTGTTCCCCCTTTCCCCCCGCCTTCCCTTCTCTCTCCCAGCATCACTACTCTCACCTCTGGTCCTGAAGGGATCATTTGTTCTGCATTTCCTGTGTCTCCAGTTCCTGTCTGTACCAGTGCACATCCTCAGGTCTAGCCAGATTTGTAAAGCAGAATTGGGATCATGATAGTGGGGGGTGGGGAGGAAGCATTCAGGAACTAGAGGAATGATGTGTATTTTGTAGGCACTATCCTGCACTCTGGTTAAATTGTCCCTTCTTTGTAACTCTTTGTGGAGGGATATCCAATTGTCTACAGATGGGCCTTTGATTTCCCCTGCAATCTCCCACATTCACATCGATATGATTGTTTGTTTTGGATCTGTTGATACCTGATACCTGATCCTTTCGACACCTCTAGATCACACAGGCTGGTGTCCTTCTCCCATGTGGGCTTATTTGCTTCCTTCTTAGATGGCTGCTTGTTTAATTTCAAGTTTTTAAGATCCCAGATGTTATATCTTTGGTGTGCCCATTTTGTCTTCAGTGATTATCAAGTTATTAGAAGAAAGTGTCTTAGTGTTTAGGGAGGCCTTGAGTAGAGGCTGAAAGTCTGTCTTCTATCTTAATACTTTAACATATAAAAATACATGCACATTGGCCTCTATCTCTTTCATTATAAATTAAGATATATATGTATATATATGCCTATAGCTCTACCTCTATAAATAGCTTTGGATTCCTACTTTTTCCTTCTATTTCCTTTCACCTTCCTTATATCCCTCTATCATGTTCACCCTCCATTCTGCTCTCTTGGATACATTGCGCTTGATCGAATCCCACCAGACCCTCTCACCATCATTTTTAGATCTCTTGTTGTTCTCTAGTCATTGAGCTTGTTGGCTCCCTGCTCCCCCTCCCCACCCCCTCCTCCCCCATATCCCTACTGGTCTGTTGTCTTCTTCTTTTGATTGTTTGTCCTGCCAATCTTATATAGATAGACATAGGGCGAAAGAAAAAGACAAAACCCAAACAGAAACCCCAATAGATAGTTCCAGGTCTGTCTGCTGAGCCTCATGAGTATTTTCCATCCATGTCTGATGAGATGTCAAGCCCTGTCCCTGAATCAGAAGTCTATTTTCAGGATTTCTTGAGAATTTGATTACTTTCCTTCTTTTGCTGGCCCTGTTGCACTCCTCATGTTTCACCCTGCTGTGCATGGGGCAGACAGGGCACCTTTCCTGAAGTGTCTCCAGTTCTGTCTCCAATAGTGGTATGGGTCAGTGAGGGAACATTGTGTCGCATGGTGGGACTGACTTTACTAGTCCTCTCTGTGCATTGGCTGCTGCAAGCAGGGATGTCATCCTGGAACATGGTGGGCTATGATGAGGTGTGCTCTCTCCCTCTCTCCCTCTTCCTCTTAGTTTGTACCCATGTGGTCTGGAAAGGCCTGCAACTCTCCCCAGGCTATATCTTCAGTGCTGTCCTCTGTGTAACATTTTTCCTGATAGGGGGTCAACATAGCTTAATTTGGGCCCAGCCCCATCATTCTCTCTGCTATTTCACTGCTTTCACGGCAATTTTAACCAGTCCCACAAAATGTCCCTCCAGTGTTCTCATGCCAACAGCCTCAATTAGGCACACCTGAAGATTTCCTTTTTTTCCATTACAATTCATTTTCACTCTGCTGCTTTCTTCTGAGACTCTACCAAGCCGAAGTACCAAGACAAACCAAGTTCCGACTTCAGAGCCTTTGTCTGTTTTAAAATCATGACAGCATTCTACGAACTATGCGTTTGCCACCATCACTGTTCTACATTCACAGCTGGAACAACTTCTCTTCATAGCCCCTCTCCCTTTCCTTCCATTCTCCCTCCTCTTTCTCTCTCATCTTCTCCTTTTTATGTCCTTGTCTTCCTGTTCTTCATCTTACTGTCCACTAGAAGAAACATGTCTTTCAATGATGAGGGGCCGGTAATTCCACCCCCCCATCCACCCCAGGCCAGTCATGGTTCTGAGTCTTCAAAAATTCCCACCCCCTTTAGAAATCATCACACTGCAGAACTGCACACACAGAGTCCATAAATAAGTTAGATAATGAATTCGTTCATTAATTGACACATTTGTTAAGTACTGTTTGCTGCAAGGCACTGAGTGAGGCAATAGAGACAAACGAAAAGATCTGTGACAACAGTTCACACTCCGTTTCCTGCCTGGCTTTCTTCTCAGCATTTTATAAGACACAGCAGTAGTTCTCATGTTAGTCTATTAATTCAAATACATCTATTGAGTGCTTCCAACATATCAGAACTCCATTGTCTTCAGTGGAGACCAAAAACCCTCCTTCCACGATCAGTGGACAGTCCCTCACAAAAGGGTCACATGGAAGGGCTCTCATTCTTCTTTGCCACGCAGAGAGAGGGCTTGTTGTGGGACCTTCATTAACCCTGTGAACTATCTAAGTTGTTGATACAGGGAGCCGCAAAGCACTGATGAAACACACAACGATCCTCTAGCTCTTTAATGTTCCACCCCCTCACTATTATGGCCTTAGATTTACCTCACTAATCTTGTTAGACCTGTATGTGTTCATTTGTATAATTACGACAATTGATGCACGAAACTCAAGGTTGTTAAAGCCCTCAGAAACAGTAACTGGAGCAACAATTTCCTGATGGTATGGGAAAAGAGGGGGGTGGAGGAGTGAGGGGGGCTGATAACTTTGATGACTCTGTAACCCCACTTGAGAGTAACGAATAACAGGATTGTAGATGAATGGATATATTGCATGTGTAAGATATAACAATAATAATATAACATATTAAGGGTTCATGGGGTTGGTAGGATGGGGAGGAAGGGGAAAAAGGGGAGCTGATATCAAAGAGTTCAAGAAGAAAGAAAATGTTTTGAAAAAGATGGTGGCAACAATTGTACAACAATATTTGATCTATATGTGTACAGCTATACAACTATAATTGAATTATGGATTGTTATAATAGCCATAAGCATTCCTAATTAAAAAAGAGAGAACTTTACTGTCTGTTGGAGTTTTACTCTGGTTCTCTAAACATGCAGCATTCTCTAACTTCCTTCTTCCTCTTTGCACACTGACACTTGTCATCTTTCATGCACCTACCACCCAAATTTATTTTAAGCCGCACGCCCTACTCCTTTCTCTCCCCCTGCCAGGGTATTCTATTGGCGATGCTGACTGGCTGAGTCCTTTGGAAGTAATCCACAGAACCCTGAGAGTGGAAGAAGCTGAGGTGGATATTGCTACAGCGACACATGTCTCACTAATTGCTTTTTAAATTCTTCTTATCCAGTGTCTTTCTGCAATAGTTTCTGTCCCATTCATGGGTGACACTCTAGAATAAGGGAATTGGGAAAATATGAATGGAAATCAGGGTAAAGAAATTCTCTAGATAGTTATGGCAGGTAAGTCATCTAATTACGTGAGTTTTATTCGATGGTTTTCCTATTACTGGTCAGAATGTCAACCTTTATCAAAAGATAGCTAAAATGCAACAGCGGATCTCTACATAAGTACAGAAAGAGAACAGCTCTTAACTTTGGCAAAGCAACTTTTGATAAATCTGTCAACTCCACTTTACTGATAATTTTTTCCACTAGTGGATCACTATTGGACAGTATCTTTGGACAATATTTGAGTGACTACAATTAGATCAACACTAAGAGCTGTTGTGTGAGAAAATATCAGATGGATATATCCTATTAAGCAGGACCTGCCTGTAATAACCAGTAGTCAATACATCTGGTGCTGGTCTCATTATTCATTCCCACACTGAGGGAGGGCATATTGTTGGTTCTTCATTAACTCTGTGAACTTTCTTAATTGCTGATCCATTTCCCAGTTCTCTTTCCTGTACGCCTGCTGTTTGCCCAAAAAGGAACACCAGTGGATTTTGGAGTCTTGTTTTTTGGCTATTGTAGATAGAAAAGTGTACATGTCACCATATTGTGTAACACATCTGAAATACACTTTTGTAGACTGTGAGTCAACTCTGGGGAAGGTAGGAAGAAATAGGGTTTCCAGAAGTGGTTAGTTTTGAAGGGCATATATGACTTCTAACATGGCGTTCTTTCTTTCTTCTGATCTTTAATCCCATCATCCAGATACTGCACTCAATACTTCTAGCAAGTACTGCTGGAGACCTAACCCAAGCTTATGTTTCCAAAGGACAAATATTGATGTTTTCAAATGTGGCTTAAAGACTAACAGCTTCCTATCCTTTAAAATTCAAATACCGAGGTCACCTGAAGCCTCTGTAGGAATCTACACTTTAGGAATCATTTCCTGTTCCCTTCACTCAAGGTGTGGCAGTAATGTGCTTATGTTAATTTTATGATTGAAATGTAGGGGTGGAGTCTAGCCTGTTAATCTGGAGATAGCCATTGAGTAACTGATGAGGCCTCTATGTGGGCATGGTTTTCACCTGAGACTCCAGGGAAATCTCATGATATTTCCCTCGTGAAGAGAAGAAGCTATCTTCCCCAGTTGTTGGGGGTTAGTTTGAGAGATGATTAACCACAGGCAACACAGAATGGCGGCGGCTGGGAGGCTGGAGTAGCTGGTGGAGAGACCACACAGCTTTGCCCTGATGAAGACAGACCTCTGAAGCTGGAGTGGCATGCTGTTGATGGACCTGAGCCCTGGAAGTGAGGAGCCATGGGGAGACCCCTGCCAGCACCAGAATTCTGCACCCACTGACCTGTGACCTTCTGAGTCGGAAGCAGACTTTATAGACTAATTTCGGGCATATGGGTTATTATTGGACTTATGACTTTGCACTGGACTGGATTGGGATGCCTTCTTAGGGTCACATTTCTTTTGTATATAAACCCTTTCCTTATACCTATATGCGTGTCTCTGAAATTTGTTCCTCTAGTTTATCCGGACTAACTCACAAGGCAATTCTAAGAAACACTAGACCATGAAATTGTGCCACTATTGTTATGCGATCATTGGATTTATAAAGCTAACATGTGGTCTCTAAGGCCCTCCATTGTGGACACAGTAGCTGCGACTATGGGCTCAAACATAGGAACAACTGTGAAGATGGCACAGGACTGAGTGGTATTTCAGTCTCTTGTATTTCGAGTTATTGTGAGTTGGAATCGACTTGATGGTGCGTAATGATGGCAATAGCATTTATGTGTGGACATAGTTTTGAATACAAGTTGCAGAGAGACAGCAAACCACTCTTGGTAAATGGTGGGTAGTGCACACAAATTTATTGATGTGGCAACCAATGGGGATGGACAGTTATCAAAGCAGTAACAAGGAGTTTTGGAAATTATAAATTATTGTCATCCAAATATTGGAAATTCCATGTGTGTGTGTTGAACATGATAGTTTTATGCATCATATGCCTCTTGAGAGGAATATTGAAGAACAATAGGTGCTCTCTAAAATGGAGATTCTTGTTTTTGAGGGATATTCTTGATAATTCTAGTCTCAACAGATTGATACAGTTCCTTTTAAGGAGGACTGCTGACAAAACGGGGTCAGCAGCTAGCCACAAGATCAACCCCACCAGACACTCCTCACGAGAAAGATGAGGCTTGCTGTTTCTGTAAACAGCCTCCCAAACCCACAGAAACAGTTTTCCCCTGTTCTATATGATCTCCATGAGTCAGAACAGATTCAATGGCAGTGAATTTCCTGCTGGTATAAAACCAACATTGGCTAAACCCATATTTCATATCCAGTGGGGTGTCAGGAACCCTTTTATAGACATACGAGAGTTTTTCTGGAATCTATGACCCTGTATTCACCCTAACCTCCATATTACTCCTGGACACACACTCACCAGCTTATCTCACTATGCCTAAAATCTTGTCCTTGGATAGCCACCTCTCTGAAGGGGCAAAAGTACCAGGATGAATTACTGTAGGATGAGAACTTATCTAAAAACCAGGATGAAACACCTGTATCTTGGATTCTGTGGCAAATATCAGTTCAGAGAATCTTTCTGTCACCAGTTGTCTACCTAGTCTTGATCTTCCCCCATTGTTTGTCTTTTGCCACTCTCTCTCTGACTTAAAAAAAAACACCTCCCAGATGACCGCCCCCCCCCACTACTTTCATCCCCATCCACATTTGCTTTCTCCAACAAGAAAGTAAAGCCTAAAATATTATTTTTGAATTATATATGGTAATTGATCCTCATCCCAAACTGAGCTCTTGGGCTGAGTTTGAATGAAAGAAGAGGAGGAGGAGAAAGAGGAAGAAGAAGAGAAGAAGAGAATCCTCTCAACACTATTAACTGAATCCCAACCCAGAGGCCAGGGCAGTACTTGTAGTTGCTTGAATTACTGTTGTTCTACTTAAGGGGGAAGTTAGCCTCTGTAACAGTGAAACCTAAAAAGCAAAGGTTTTCTTAAATGGGAATGGGATAAAATTTCTTAGTAAGAACCCTTCTTTCTCCTTAAGAGTATTTGATTTAAAAAGTTCCACTAATTGCATTCTCTTTGTAGAATATTGCCTGGTTTTCATCAGCACTAGAAATGTCATTGTTAGGTACCATCCAGTTTTGTATTTTGTATTTATTCCCTTTCTCTCTAGAATAGAACTGCATCATGAGATTTCCTACCCTTCCCCTTTCAACCCTTGCTGTTGAGTTGATTCTGATTCAGCATGACCTGAGAGGGCCGAGTAGGACTCCTCCAGAGTTTGTAGACTTTTATGGGAAGAGACAACCTTATCTTCCCCCTATGGATTGACTAATGGGTTCTAACTACTGTTTGTTTGTTTGTTATTGCTATATTTTAATTGCTAATCTTGTAGCAAGTGGCCCAGTGCTTAATCTACTATGCTTAACCACACCTAACCCACTATGCACCAGGGATAGGCTGTATTCTATTTGTTGAAGCAGATTTCCCGAGTTTTCTTCCATGGAGCCACTATTTGGGTTTGAACTACCAACCTTTTGACTAGCACAGTGGTTCTCAACCTTCCTAAAGCTGCAACCCTTTAAGACAGTTCCTCATGTTGTGGTGAGCCCCCAACCATAACATTATTTTCGTTGGTACTTCATCACTGCAATTTTGCTACTGTTATGAGTCATATTGCAAATATCTGATATGCAGGATGTACTTCTATTGTTACAAATTGAGCATAATTGAAGCATCATGATTGGTCACAAAACAATATGTAATTATATATTGTGAAATATTTATTTCTAATTACAAATAAATGAAAACTGATCTTGAAGCATGGTATAACATGGTCTCATACTGATGACTCTTATTTGGGTGGACCCATCTGGGCACACTTAGAGGAGCGGTGTCAAGACCATGGGAAATATGTGTTTTCTGATGGTCTTAGGTCACCCCTGTGAAATGGTCATTTGAGTCCCTAAGGGATTGTGACCCACAGGTTGAGAGCCACTGGACTAGCACCTAAGCACTAAACTAGTGGGGGTCCTTCAGTACTAGACAGCAAGAAAAACACCCCAAACACCCAAATTCACTTCCTGTCAATTTCCACCCCCAGAGACCCTTTTCAAGACCGAGTGAGACCACCCCGAGGGTGTCCATAGAGGTGGGCAGCCACACCTCTTTCCAGAGCTGCTGGTGGGTTGGGACCACACAACTCTGGGTTCTTAGCCCAGTGCTGTAACCCTGCAGCCTCCTAGCGCTGCAGAGACCCTGAGTTTTAAGCTTAGTGATTTATAACTTTGGGCAACTAACTTAACCCTTATACATCCAATTTTTTTTCCATCTGTAAAAGGAGGGAGATTGACCAAGATGCCATCCAATCCTGGAAATGAATCATGAATTATGGTTCTTCCCCTTTCCTGCCTGTCGCCCACAAAACAACATTATGCTCTCGTTCACAAATGCCTAAATCACTGGGTACACAATCTTCATTTTACATCTGTCTCCAAAGTTATTTTCTGGCAGCCTCCTATCCTTTATAGAAGGAGGGAACTACTAAGAGTTGTCATTGTAGCAATAATCCCTACACTGTTATCATCTCAATCATTCACCTAATCCATCTATCCATATAGCCATTTATAAATGAGTGAAAAATATGAATCTGATACAAACTGTCTTCTCAGGGATCTTTTAATCCATGCCAAGTGCTGAAGTAAACCTGTTCTTTTCTTTGCTTAGTAGACCGCACTCTCCCCCCACCAATATCCCCACTAAAGAAGAGGCATTTGGTCTAGGCCTAAGTTCATAAAGAATCTAAAATGTTAGACTCAACCATTGTCACAGAAATCACTGACAGAATTGAAATCAAAGCGATTTACCATTAAACCTAAACTCTTGCTTGTTACTATACCACATTTCTGTACTATATTATAGATATTTAGGAACTCTGCAATTGTGATGAATACTTTTATATTACTTAAGTGTGTGCTGGAAGTATTAATGCTCTACATGTAAGCACTTCATGAATACATACCATTAAGAAGTGGCAGAGAGATCCAATGATGCCTCACAAATAACATCTTAAACAAAGAAGTCAAAATTTACCCTTCCCCACCCCAAGCTAGAAAGTAAGAGTTAGACAGTTCAGAGCTCATGCTATTGCTTAAGAATATTGTTGCAGTAGCCAAACTCTTTGCTCTTTTCTTTTGGGCTGGACACAGCATTCTCAAAGGCTTTGCAGTTTGTGTGCCTATGAATCGAGTCTTGTTGAAGACAGTTGGTAGCAGTGAAGTACACTACTTCTTGTGTTGGGACACAGAAGTTTGCTGTGGGAATGCTCCATTCTCTCTCTCCTCTTTGCTGACTGGATGTTCCTACCCGGGTGATCTGGGAAGCTATACCCTCCACACATGAGGAGATCAGATTCTTTCTTTTTTTAATTAAATACTTTTATTGGGGACTCTTACATCTCTTATCACAATCCATACATTCATCCGCGACCAAGGCTTGTAAGCTAGTTGAAAGGTAAAGGTGATTGGCTGCTAACTGAAAGATTGGAGGTTCAATCTTGGAGGTCCCCGGGGTGCCTTGGAAGGAAGGCCTAGAGAGTTACTGGTGAAAATCAGCCACTGACCACCCCAGAGTTCTCCTTGGCCACCTGCAGGGTCTCCATGACTCAGAACTAATGGACAATGATTGGACTTTTATTATAGCGATGTAGAAACCAATATTGAAGGCAAGAGAGAAGGAGGGCCAATGCTGATGCCAAGATCCAAGTGCTGGTTAGTGGGGAGATGGGATGTCATTTCCAGAACCTGAAAACACAGACAGAGGGGCTGCTTTGGAAGCAAGATGATTAATTTGATGTCTGATTGTGGTCTGCCACACTGAAATCACACATTTTGACCCCAAATTAGTATTTCTTTTCATTCTTGATTTCTGTCTAATTCCTCATTTCCTAGTTCTTAGATCACGATGGCCTAATTAATTGGTGTTGGATCTTTTTCAGCTTCAGCTTTTTAACATCAAGGGGAAATTTCCAGAAAAACAAGGCAAAATTTAAAAAGATCTCATTGTAAGGACACCACGTTTCACAGAACTACCCGTTAAGTCTTCTTTTACAGGTTCTTGAATATCATGTCATTGAATTTAGATAACACCTAATGCTGAAAAGGCAGTGAGCTGTGAGGATTGAACTGTTAAATGCTCGCATTTAACAGTTGGGCTGAGTTTATTGTACATTTAGAAATTAACTGCATCCCTTCCCATGATCCTAAGATAGACTAATTATTCTGTAGAAGCAGAGTGGGTGAACGCTCAGGCCTAGACATTCAGAGTAACAAAGACACAGTGGACCCAATATCAGTGAACTGCCATTTGTGCAGTCACAATCTTTTGCTTTCTTTGTCAGTGTTTTCTGATATTGCATATTGTGGAAAAAAGACAGTGAGTCTCTGTGCTAAAAATTGTAAAATGGTCAAAGGGGCTCACTTTTAATTTAAACACAAGTTAAATGGACCATCCCGAAGTGGAGATGCTGCCATCCTTGTTAGCTCATCTGGGTTTATTGCCTTCCAAATGCACGTGTGCCTCATGCGAGATGATGGCGCGGTTCCCCATCAGCAGCTCTCTGTGGGTTTCCCAAAGAAAAACCCTGTGTATATTAAACTGAACTTCTAAAGGAATGACATTACAGTTAACTTAACCATTCATAAGTAGATATACACCAACCAACATTTTTGAGCATCTAGTATGTTGTAGGCATAGCGCTACATGCTAAACACAAGAGAGAAACAGAAAGCAAGGCTCCCATTGTCAAGAGACTTGCAAGCTGGTGTTGGTCATAGGCACAAGAAATGGATCATTTCAGTGCAGTGGTGTGTGGTACATAGGAGGTCTCAGCCAGGCCAGAGGGGAGAAAAGGGAATCTGAAGAATATAGGATGTGTTAGATTGGGTTCTCTAGAGAAGCAACACCAGTGACAGTTACATATGTATGTAAAGAGTGGTGCTCAAAATATCAGGGAAAATGGATTACACCATTCTAGAAGATGTTAGGTTCAGTTTAGTTGTCAAGTATTTCCCTAGAGCAGTTGCTCTCAATCTTCCTAATGCCGTGACCATTTAATGTAGTTCCTCATGTTGTGGTGTTCCCCCAACCATAAAACTATTTTCATTGCTACTTCACAACTGTAATTGTGCTACTGTTATGAATCGGGCAACCCCTGTGAAAGGGTCATTCAACTCCCCAAGGGTTGAGAACCGCTGCCCGAGAGCCTTTGCCTGACTCAGATGCCCACTGGGGCTGGAAGCTGGGAAGCCAGAAGATCTGAGGCTCGTGGAGGCAGATCAGAGGTGTCCAAAACATGGGTAGTTCTTAGGGTATGTAGGCAGTGTCATGGGCCACTGACCCTCACCCCAGGAGACCAGATGCTGGATCCAGGTCAGCAGGATGCAGAGGGGAAATGAGCTAATTCCCCATACATCTATTTTATAGATATCAAATAGGCCACACCCCAAGGAGACATTCTCAGGCTGTAACTTACACCATATGGGGAGGGGAAATCCTGGCCAGGCCAAGGTGACACAAACTTAATTATCACAAAAGCTGTCCTTTCTAGCCCTTCTTAATATGAGGGGAACATCGCCCCCCCCCCCCCAATGGATGGAGCTTTCTTAGCACACATTTTCCCCACCAGGTAAGCATTGAGGAACTCCCTCTTGAGTTAGTGCACCCCAGTGGCGTCAGCTGGGAAGGTTCCCTTTGGTCATAGTGACTTTTTTCATAAAAGTTTTGCTCAAGCTTCATTTTTGGTTTTTTTCTTTTGTGATGGCAGACTTAAGAGAACAATATGTGGCTGTGAAATTCTGTTTCCTGCTTGTGAAAAGTGCCACAGAAACTGTTGTGATGTGGAACACAGCTTATAAGGATAGTGCTCTGGGAAAAACTATGAGTGGTTTTTCTCATTCCAAAAAAGGTGAAAGGTTAATTGATGAGAAATATTGGTCTGAACATCCATCAACTTCTCAAACAGATGAAAATGTTGATTTGTAACATTTGGAGTTCATTCTAGCTCAGACTATTAATCAAACTTTCTATTTAAAGGTTCTGAAAAGATTATATAGTAGTGTGTGATAAAAAAGGTTTGATTTGTGCCACCATGACAATGATCTGCTCATGCAACCAACTTAGTGTGCCAATTTTTGGCAAAAGACACCATGTCTCTCTTGCCCCATGCACTTACTCATCTGACCTCACTCCATGCAACTTCTTCCCCCCCACACAGATCCAGAGGGACATGAAAGGACAGTGATTTGAGAACACAGAAGAGGTGAAGAAAAAATGAGGGAGATGCTTTAAGCTACCTAAACAGATGAGTTTGAAAAATATTTCCAAAAATGAAATTGCATATCTGACAAATATATTAAGTGTCATGGAAAGTGCTTCGAAGGTTTCAAGGTAGTTTTGTAGAAGAAAATTAAATACATAGCTTTGGGGGGAGGTGGTGGAAGGAAAAATTCCATTTTTTGGAGGGGGTTCCCTTTTTTACAGCTACAAGCTTTGGATGGGTTGATCACTCATACACCTGCCACCTAAAAAGGGAGGTTCCTGAAAAAGTTAAACAGAATTACAATGTGATTCACAACTCCACTTCTAGATATATACCCCACAAACTTAAAATGTATTTACACAAAAATGCGCATGTTTGTAGCAGCAGTATTCATAATAGCCAAACATGGAAACAACTCAAATGTTCCTCAATAGATGAGGTTTATTTATACAATAGAAGATTATTGTCCAGTCATGGAACTAGAGAATGTAGTACTGATACACACAATAGCATGTCATATGGAAAATCCTAGAAAACAAGATAGTAAGGGATATTAAGAGATATGACTGATTGTCTTATCAATTTATGTGAAGTATCCATAGGAGGTAAATGCAGAGAGATAAAAGACAGGTTTCTATAGGCTGGAGAAGTGGGGAATGAGTCATGGATTTCATTTAGAGGTGATAAAAATGTTTGGGAACTACCATAGATAGAAGTTTGAGTTCTCTTTACAATATTTACAATACTAAATATTATTGCACTAAATGTGACTGAATTGTACACTTTCAAATGTCTCATTAATAGTCCTCAGGTGGTTCAAATTGCTTACACTTAGCAGTTAACCAAAAGGTTGGCTGATCAAGCCCATCTATCAGCACCAGATGAGAAACTGGTCATCTGCTTCTGTGAAGAGATCAGTCAATAAAATCCTAGGCTGTAGAGGTGAAAAGGAGTCCTTCTGCTCTACAACTCACAACCAAATACACAGTTAGATCGTTCATTGATAGTCTACGAATTTTACCTGAGATAAAGTGAGATTGACTATTTACTAAAGACCAAAGGGGGAAGGGTATCAACTATTCATCTGTAATTCTCTTACCTCTAAGTAGTCACTAGCAAGAAAGAGAAGGACTTCCTTTAAATGTAGCTTTGGCTCATCATAGTTTGTATTAAGCCACACCAAATTCAGTGGTAGAAAATTGAAGAAAGAGTATGGCTTTTCCAGAGGGAACAGGGTGTGTGCATCAGCTTCTTATTCTCTATTCTTTATCTCTCCTCCACGTTGGAAAGATTTCCTGTTCAATAGGCTTTCAGAGGAAGTTTTCCAGAAGAGATGGTTTCTGAAATGACTGTTTAAAGATGAATTGAAATGGCTTGAGGAAGAAAGCAGGAAACAGGAAGGGGTAGAAGGATAGAGAGTTAGAAGAAACAGTATAAGTTAGATAATGTAGCACAGAAAAGCCAGGTGCATTTGGAGGACAGGCTGAGTTGTTGTTGGATAGGAGAGAGTCACTCTTTGATGCACAGGGATCCATGCAGCTGAGCAGAACTCTCCCATAGGGTTGTCAAGACCATCATGTTTCCAGGAGCAGAAGGCAAGAACTGTCTCCAGCAGAACCGAATGGTGAGGTAAGCCATCCACCTTTGGGTTAGCAGCCGGGTTCCTAACCATTGCACCACCAGGGCTCCTTTGGGAGGGACTCGAAGCAGGTTATTCCCAAGTCTGGGAAGGTGAGATTCGAGACTAGGGCTGCAGAAGTAGAAAGAGAAGCCCTTGCATGCCACTGTAAGGTGTGGAGAGAGTGGTGGTGTGAAAATGGCACTCTTACGTGTAAGTGGGCTGTGCACAGTCCTTCTCAACTCTGCTCAGTGCGGTCCGACTGGCAGCTTGACATTGGCCACATAGAAGCAGAGTATGTGACAGGACCAGGATCTTAGAAGGACCCTGTGCTTGGTTTCATGCTCTCCTGTTACTGTTTTGAGGTTCGTAATCTTTTTGAACAAGGGGTCTTGCATTTTCATCTTGCACTGGCACCTACACTTTATGTGGCAGATCTTGAGTGGGAGTATATACTCTAAAGAATTGGGCAAATTATGGTGTTGATGAAGAATATTGAAAATACTGAGGCCTGCCAGAAGGAAAACGAAATCTGTTTCTAGAGAAAGCACAACTAGAATGCTCCTTTGAAGGGAGGAAGGTGAGACTTTACCTCGTGTACTTCAGACGCATTGTCAGGAGAGACCAGTTCCTGGAGAAGGATATCATACTTGGTAAAGTCAAAGGGCAAGGAAGAAGAGGAAGATCTTTGATGAGATGGATTGGAACAGAGGCTGCAGGGGCTATGAAGAGGAGGGAGAGTCAAATTATTGCTATAGGTATATCAAGATTTTGTTTGTGGTGATGAAAAACTTTTGGAAGCAGAAAGTCTCTGAGTGATATTAATGGTTAAAATCTTGGCTACCAACAGACAAGACCCACCTGCAGTGCCTTCAAAATGGATTACAACCTTATGTAAAGATAACAAAAACCCTCACCACTTGAGCAACAGGTAACATCGGGACAAAAAGAGAAAAAATTCAAGTTATCAAGGATTTCATCTTGCTTAGATCCACAAATGATGCTCACGGAAGCATCTGTCAGGAGATACACTGCCACATTGATTTGGGTCAATCTCCTGCCCGAGACCTCTTTAAAGCATTGAAGACCAAGGATGTCGCTTTGAGGATTAAGGTGTGCCTGACCCAAGCCATGTGCATGAGAAAGTTGGACTCCGAACAAGGAAGACTAAAGAAGAATTGATGCATTTGAACTATGCTGCTGGCAGAGAATATTGTCTCACGAACTGTCAAAAGATCCAGCAAGTCAGTCCTCAAAAAAGTACAATCAGAGTACTCCCTAGAACGGCAGATGTTGAGACTTGCCCCATGCTCATATTTTGGGCATATTATCAGGAGAGAGCACCCCTGGAAAAGGACATCATGCTTCTGCTTCGTAAAGTACAGGAGTCATGGACCATGAGAATGACCCTAGGTCAGAAGGATTGACACAGTGGCTGCAACCAATAGTGTCAACCATCAGAATATGGGTGAGGATGGTTCAGGATGGGGCAGTGTGTCAGGCAGGGTTCTCGTAGAGAAATAAAATCAGAACACTAGTGATTCTTTTTATATATTTATGTATAGAGAAAGGTATATAAGATAAGAAAGAAACAGTTAACTATCTATAAAGCAGTACAGATTGCTTGGTGCAACTCACTTGCGTGAGACAGCTAGAAGACTGGCAGTCCTTCAAGTCTTGAGGGCCGCTGAGTAGTCCTCTGTAGAGCAGTTCAGGCTATCTGGTCGCAGGCAGCAAACAGCAGAGCAGGTCACCAACAGTCCCCAGCTCAAGAGATGTACATCCCAGGAGCGTGGCGAAGTAGGGCTTGAAGGAACCTCAACTCACAGCTCCACAGTCCACGATTAGGTGTCTCACAGGCAGTGTTGCTTGGAGGTCGAGGCACAGGACCAACAAGGCAGCTCTCTGGTCTGAAGATCTGGAAGCAAGAGAGAGGGTGGGACTCGCTGAGCCCTTCCTATGTCTACCCTTCAATTCATCCCCTGGGTTCATTGGCTGTGCCGTCAAAACAGACCCACCAATCTTGTGTGGCCATGTGGGCATAACAAACCTACCCATCACAGGCAATGTTTCCTTCTGGTGTACACAGGCTCTCTATGGACCCGAACAGACTTGTCAGCGACTAAGAATAACAGCAAGAAGCTCTGATGGCAAGATGAGTTTCTCATCCGACTGCTAACTTTGAAGGCAGTCATTTGGGACCACCATCTGGTCTGCAGGAGAAAGACAAGCCTTTCGATTCTGGCAAAAAGTTACAGACTTGGAAACCCACCGGATCACTTCCAGTGTGATCTGCAGGCTGGCTGTGAGCTGGAATGGACTCGAGAGCAATGAGTTGGAGAGTTGGAGACGCACGACAGAGGTGCTGTGGAAGACTGATCCAGGACCCACTTCTGGGGACCATAAAAATTCAGTGGGGCTCCTGTACTCTATAGTACCTGAGGATGGATGCATCTGATGAGTTCAAATAGACTCAACAGCACCTGTGTGTGTGCTTTTAAAAATGATTGCATACATAATGAGTGGGATCAATGGCATTGAAACTGAGGGTTCATGAGGGGGGAGGGGAAAATGAGGAGCTGACGCCAAGGGCTCAAGTAGAAAGAAAAGGTTTTGAAAATGATCATGGCAACAAATGTACAAATGTGCTTGACACAACGGATGGATGTATAGATTTTCATAAGAGTTGCATGAGCCCCCCGATAAAATGATTTTTAAAAAATCTTAAAAATGGCATTTTTTCATATATATATTTCTACATATATGGAAACCTGAATGTAACTCTGTGGGATTAGATAGCCTCATCTTTCTCCATATAAAATAATATATATATATATATAGTGTGTATATAGATACAGGCACACACATATAGCTACAATAATTTTTTTTTGTTTTTTGGGGGCATCACTGCCCTCTGGTGGTCATGGCAGCTACCCAGTGCTGCTCCTGAGAGCAGCCACTGGATCTGAACCGCCAAGCCCGCAGGCCGTGGTCCCGCACTCAACCACTTATGCCACCGGGGCTCAGCCCTACAATAATTTTTTAAAGACAGAATGTGTTGCCTTCGTTGGTGTTGGTGTAACTGCTGTTGAGACCATTCCAAGTGCTAGTGAGGCCAGGTACAGTGGAAGGAAGCCCGCTCGAGTCCTGTGCCATCCTCTCTGACGCTGCATGTCTGAGCCCAGTGCTGCGACCACGATGGCACTTCACCTCTAACGGCACCACTGGAGGTCTGAACCATGTCAAGGAGAGACAGTGGGGAGGAGGACAGGTTCCTGTTGCATTTAGGTCACTGGATTTATTAGCTTCATTGAAAAAGAGATGGATTAAATTTCCAAAGTAATTGAAGCAGCTCCTTTGTCCTTGAAACCATCCCACCTTTATTTTCTTTGAGAGGATGCCTCAATCTCACTTAGGCAGACAAGATCAAGCAAGATAAATGGATAGCATAATAAAACATGAAAAAATACATGATGAGATAAAAAATTATGCTGGCTAGCGGTTGCTTCAATACTATTGCATGTTGTTTTTAAGCCAATTTGGGAAAAGTGGATGAAGTCCAATTTCATAACAACAACAGCAACAAGAACAACAACAACATACTCATGGACAAGTCCAGTCAGGCAAGATTAAACATCTCGCGGCTTCTTGACTCCATTCAGACAGGCTCTGGGCAAGGAAAGGTGGAAAAGAAGGTGAAAGGGCAGTGATGTAACTGGAGGCAGGGATAAAAGACTAGTCGTCTCTGTGTGAGTCAGGCGGGGGGTAGGAGCTGCCAGTATCGGAGGGGAGACTGTTCAGTATTGTCTGCTGAGGAGTGTGTGCTGAAAGGAAAAAGAAAGTCAAAGCTGTCTGAAAGAAAATGCAATGTGTTCCATTCACTTCCACAAGCACGCACGTGGCATTGGTTCAATTCCATTTCCCACATACGCTGCTCGTGTTAGATGCCGGGCGTGATTGTCATTGTTGTGCGGTGCTGTCGGGCCGGTGCGGACACAGAGCGACCCCACGCTCAACAGAATAAAGCGCTCCCCATCTGGTGCCATCCGCACAACCACCGTGATGCTGGAGCCCATTATAGCAGCCACGGAGTCAATCCATCTCCCTGAGGTTCCAGGTGTTGGAAATACAAGTACCAAGATTTAGTCCCTGCCCTACAAATTCCATGCTGTGTGCAACCAAGTAAAGAGCAATCCATTCTGCTGGGAAAGACTGGAAATATAACCTTACAGCAATTTCCTTAAAGAAAACCACCGCCACCACCTCAAACAAAAAACGCAAACACACTCCAGGGCATAACCTTTAACAAACTCTCTTTTAAAGTGCGATGAACGGATGCTTGACTGCTGCTCAAGAGGTTGGCAGTGAAAGTCCACTTCAAGATTCCATGGGAGAAAGACCTTGTGATCTGCTTGAGCTTCCCTCCTATAGTAAGGGACACTAAGAATAATTTAAACCTCTGAAACTGGCAGACGGGTAGCAGTGACTTCAGAGGGCCTCTGTTTGAAGTGGGTGTAGGCTCTATTTGGAATTAGAAAGTGTATTTTCATGGTTGCTGTTAGCTCAGAACTTGTGGCAACTCCAGGAACAAGAGGATTGGGTCATGGTGACCCATCAGGTTTTCCTGGGCTGGTCTTCAGAGGTAGATCATGACGTTTTTCTTCCTAGTCTGTCTTAACTTAGTGTGGAAGCTCCTCTAAAATCTGTTAGCATCCTGACAACAAGCAAGTGGCCACTGAGAGATGAGTGAGGGCTGGACAAGAGGCACACGGACTGACAAATTGGACATGTTTTTTCTATATAGGTGAGAATACTACCACAGAACTACCAGTGTCTCATATATTTTCATGAAGAGGCTAATTGCATTCTATTACATTTAAGAGCTTTCCAGTTCAATTTTCTGCATTTCCTCCCTTTTTAGTCAGCTAGTAGATGTCAGTATTTCTTATTGTCGAGGCTTCTGGTAGTCGGTTTATTTCTCAAACATTAACGTATTGAGTAGATAGTACACCAAATCTCTGATAAGAGGCTCCAAATGACAGAGCTCTGCTTAGAGATCTGAGGTGTGGGGAAGGAAGGAGAAATGTGATGGGACTTCCCAATGTCCATCTCTCCTGCATTCATCACGGAATAGAAGGGAATTAGATGAGAGGGGAAGGGAAGCTAATTAGATTAGATGAGAAGGAGAAGGGAGAGGAGAAGGGCCTTGGAGGAAGAGGCGTTGGTTATGGCTTCCCCGAAACACCTGGAGAGATTGAAGGATCAAGGGAGAGACTACAGAGTGGCTACACAGTTCAGATGGAGCTCCATGCATGGCCAGATACTTGATGGAACCATGCAGGGAGAAAGCATATCTCAGCGATGAACCTTGTGAGAAACTGATGCCTGTCTGAAAGACCGTCACAGAATTGTGGCAATGAGCAAGTTTCCAGAACTTTGTCATCATCACAGGGAGCAATCTGGAAATTCCGCAAAGGATTGAGCTTCAATTTTTTAACTGATCTGTCTCTGTCGACATTTGCATCCAAAATAAAATTAATATTTCTAGATACACTGTCTCTTGCTCTTGAGTTTGTGGACCATGATTCCTGAATGAACTTGATATCTGTAAGAAATTAACAGAAATAGAAGGGTCATCCAATAAACCCAAGCCCGTTGCCCTCCAGGGGAGTCAGAGTCCCAGCAACTCTATGGAACAGAGTGCAGCTGCTCCCACAGATTCCCAAGCAATGCATTTTATGGAAGCAGTCTTCCTTATCTTCCAAAATGAAGGTAATTCCAAATGGTTGCAGCAATAAATTAACGGGACTGCCAGGAATTCAAGCTGGATTTGGAAGAGGATGTTGAATGAGGGCTATCAATATTTTATTCACTATGCAAAAACACTCAACTCTGTGGGTTATAAGAAATTTTGACTAATATTGCAAAGAATGGAAACTCCAGATCATTTAGTTGTACTTGTGTAAAACTGGTACACAGGCTGTAATAGTTAGGCCTATTGTGCCAACCTGGCCTATAGGAATGTGTGTGATTAATCAAGTCATAGTGTGACTGGAGGGTGGAGAGATAAATGGCTCTGTCAGGCTTGCCCACCTCCCCTCTTGATCTGTGGTGATCAGAGCCTGCTGAAGCATGAGTGCTGCTGCCATAACTAGTTTTCTGCTTCAACCTGTGAGCTCCACTACCTGTGAGCTAGGCCAATCCTTGGATTGTGTCACTAGAACTTGAGGCTCCTTAGAGACCTGCTTCACCACGCTACTGGTGCTCCCATTGCTTGAACTTGAATCTGGTGGGTCTTGTCACCTTGAATTGCTTGCATTCCATATCCCATCCAGGCCTACTTCTATACTCTCCCCAGCTATAGACTAGTGGTGACTTACCCTGCTGCCTGTTGTTGCCTGTGGGCAGACTCTGCTTGCGTTGCCCCAGGGAGGACTCTGCTGTCTACTTCTTTGACCTTGGACCTGTCAGCCCACAAAGTTGAAGGCCTTCCGGTATAGTAACTATTCCATGGAAGGGAGTTGAACAGAACCCTCTATACTGCTGTGTGGATTAGTTATATTCCTTCTCGCTGTATAAACTTAACTGAACCCTCTACACTGCTAAGTGGACTCATTAGCTGTTATATTCCTTCTCACTGTATAAAATCATGCATATATATGGATATATAAAATTTGTATTATGGATGTATAGATATAATTTATACCATGGATATATATATGAACACACACATATAATGTCTTTGTTTTGTTTCTATAGCGATCCCTGCTTAACACACAGGCCAGCAGGACAATGAATGAAGAAGATGGAAAAGAATTGAGACTTTCCAACTATGGTGTTAAGTAAAGTGTATTGACTATATCTGCAAAGTGGATTGTGAGTTCAAAACCCTAGTGTTTCAGTTAGCAGCTCGCGTGTTTAGCCATTGTGTCGTGAGTGCTCCTTAGCCATAGAATAGAGCACCTAAAATCATCACACACTGTATGCTGGCCCAATTTCAGGGTGGATGGTATAACAAGTGGGGAGGGGCTTAGAAGAAAAAGTAGGTGTGATCAAGTCATGAATGATTGAGCCCCCACTAGGTGGCGTCATGGAGCACGTTTGTTTTCATTTGTGGGTCAGTCTCTCAGTCCCATCCCTTACTCTTGTTACAGAGTTTGAGGCGGTCCTCTATGTCTGGACTCTGCTTGTGAAGCGGGTAATCCTTCGACTCCCATGGGAAAATGCACGTTGAGTGGGCGTTAAAAGTAGGAGAGAACGAATGAGGTGCTTGGGCTCACACATCACCAACATCTCTGAATAACAAAATGAAATTTAAATAGAAATAGTTACTGGATTCCCCCCCCCCCCCCCCCCCCCCCCAAAAAAAAAAAAAGATGAACTAGGCTTAAATAGGCTACCTACCACATTACAATGCCCTTGTGATTCAGCCCTTCTGCCACCAGTCTTAGCCGGGAGAATCTTTGTTGTCTGTATTGGGGAGAAGCTAAGGCGGAGTTTGGAGGACTTAGTGGGGAATGTTAGTGGTGGTGGAGCTCCGTATTTCAGCCTGGGGCAAACTTCTGAAGAGGAAGCCAACAAGCTTCTTGTTGAGAAGTCGTCATAGAAGGAGACCTGAGTACCTGGCAGAGCATTGGCTCAGAGTAAGGAATCCAGATAGAAAGCTGATTCTGTGATGTGGTCCAGTATGGGACCAGAAGACTTGCACCAGACACAATCTGCTTGGTAGCTAAGGGGAGTTGGAGATTGCGGGAGAAAGAATGAACTCTTCCTTAAAAATGTTCACGCCTAATTCCTGTAACCTGTGAATATGTTACAGTTCATGGCACAAAGGACTTTGTAGGTATAATTAAGCTTAAATAACAATTGACACTAAGGATGATTAACTTGTGTTATCTGGGTGGACCTAATATACTCACATGAGCCCTTAAAATGAGAGAGTCCCTGTACAAAAAGGATTGTCAGATTGTTCACATATTTCAGGAGGTAGTATATGAACAACAGTTGTTGGCATTGAAGAAACATGTCCAATCTGTACTGAAGACATTGTTGATAAAATTTTGCTAAAATAATTAAAAAGTAATTGCAGCCATCAGGGAACTGTCAAAAACTCCAGGCTGATTCAGAGTAGGATATGGCATGAGAGATATCAATACTGATGTCACATGGAGTTTGGCTGACAGTAGAGAATACCAGCAGGATGTTTCTATCAGAGAAAACCCAAAACTCTAACAAACTATGCATAGCACTGAGAAGATTAGGAATTCCAGAACACATCATTGTGTCCACACAGAACTTGTATGTATTGAGAGGCAGTCATTTAAACAAAATCAGGAAGAGTATGCCTCAAGATGATAAATTTTACTCTATTTATTTGGTCTATATGCTGAGCAAGTAATCCAAGAAGCCAGATTATGTGAGGAAGAGCACAGCATTAACAATGTGAGATGGGCAGACAGAACAACATGTGTTGCTGAAAGTGAAGGGGATTTGAAACAATTATTAATGAAAATCAAAGATTTTCATGTACCTTTTTAGGTATTACAGCTCAATGCAAAGAAAACAAAATTTCTTTTAATTGGACCAATGCTAAAACCCACCGCTTGGGACCAATTCTAACTCACAGAGATTCTATAGGACAGAACAGAACTGCCTCAATGCATAGAATACCTCATCATTCTCCTGTGGCCAGCTGGGGGTTTTGAACTGCTGATCTTGTGGTTGCCATCCAGTACATAACCCAAATGCCATCAGGTATCCTTGATTGCACCAATAGACAAGGTAATTATAAATGCAGAAAAGATTGAAGTTAATAAAGATTTTATTTTATTTGAGCCAACAGTCAACACATGGAAGTAGCAGTCAACCAATTTAAGGTGGGTTGCCTTGGGGAGATCTGCTGCAAAAAACCTCTTTAAAATGCTAAATAATAAAGATGTCACTTTGCAAAGTAGCGGGTATCTGACCCAAGCCAGTGTAATTCCCATTGCCTCATATGAATCTGAAACTAGGCAATGAATAAAGAGGAAATTAGGCCTGTGAATTATGCTGATGAAGACTATTGAGTATACCATGAGCTGCCATAAGAACAAGCAAATCTGTGTTGGAAGATGTGCTGCCAGAATGTTTCTTAGCAGTGGGACGATGAAATTGAATCTCATGTATTTTGATGTCATCAGTGTAGGCAGGAGGGAGAGGGGAAAAGGCAGGGCATTTTACTCCCACAAGACTGACAGCTTCAGAAACCCACAGGGGCAGGAGTTCCACTCTGTCCTACAGAGTTTCTAAGAGTTAGACTTCATGACAATGAAGGCTGTTTGTTTTGTCTTTAAAGTCTGGGGAGATTAGCCCTTGGGGAAGAACATGATCTGTCATAAAGTAAAGGGCTAGCAAACCAGAGGAAGACCTCCAAGAAGATGGGCTAAAACAATGAAGCCAACAATGGGCTCAAACATGACAGCACTTGTGGTGATGGTGCAAGACTGGGCAGTGTTTTCTACTGTTGTACGGAGGGTCCCCTACACGTCCAAAACAACTTGATGATATTTGCCAACAGCAGCAGCAACATCTGGTTGAAACTAATGTAGTCACACAAGTCTTTTAAGGTAGACCACGGGAAGGGTACTGCCTATGCCTCCAATTCACAGACCTTAACCCGGTGCGCCAAGCCTTGAGGGCCACTTGCTAGCATGAAGCAGTGAACTAGCAGAGAAGTCTGTGAGGCCAGGCTGGCCCCTATCCCAGATACGTTGACCACTGCCACCACCCCTCCACAGAAAATGCACTACAGAGGATAGCACTGAAAGTGCACCCCGGGGAGAGTGGAAGATCTTCCCAGACCACATGGGAGGGAAGAGAGAGAGAGAGAGAGAGAGAGAGAGAGAGAGAGAGAGAGAGAGAGAGAGAGAAGCGTCTTGGCCCACCAAGCTTTAAGGTAGACATTCCTACTGAAAGCAGCCAATGCAGAGAGAGGATGGTAAGGTCAGCCCCACCATAAGACAGGACATCCCTTTACTAGTCCACAGTGCTGTGGGGGAAGCACTAGAGACACAGTGCATGAATTGTGCCTGGTTTGACCCCCCTCCTTCCCCACCCCTAGGGTGTAACATGAGAGAGTGCAATAAAGCAGCAAGAGGAGCAAAGCAACAAAATGAGGAATTCTGAAAATAGACTTTGGACTGGGGTGGGGGTGGGGTGAGGCGGGGGGCACAGGACTTGACACGGCTTCAGGTGTGATTGTAAAACATTCATAAGGGTCAGCAAACAGACCTGGAACTATTCCTAGGTTATTTATCTTTTATTTTTTCATGTCTATCTATATAAGATAACTATAGATATCTATCTATATCTATGTAAGACAACCCTGAGGAGAAAGCATGGGACTGACAGTTTCAGGGGGACAGGGGAGAGGGGGACGTGGGGAAATGGAGGGGTGAGCCAACAGATCCAGGGACAATGGAAAACAAGAGATCTAAAGATCAATGTCAACGAGGACACAGAATGCCTGGTGGGGTTCGATCAAGTGCAGTGTAGCCGAGAGGAAATACAGAATGCCGATTGAAGGTCAACATGATAGTGGGAGAGGAGGAAAGTAAAAGGAAATAGAGGAAAGAACAGGAGGCAAAAGATATTTATAGAGGTATAAACCTAGGCATGTACATATATAAATATATAATGATAGGAATATAGATCTATGTGCATATATTTATAGATTAAGTTTAGGGTAGCAGAAAGACATTTGGCCCCTTCTCAAGTCCTCTCTCAATGCAAGAATGTTTGTTCTAATAACCTGGCATTCTGTGATGCTCATCTTCTTGACATGATCAAAGACAACATGGGTGCGTAAGCTAATGTGGTGAAGAAAGCTGATGGTAAGTGGGTATTGAAAGATATAGCATCGAAAGAAAGAAAGCAAGAAAGCAATAACATCTAGGTTCTTAAAGGCCTCAAGTTTGACTGGTGGCCATCTAGTGGGGAAGCAAAAAATTCCACATGGAAGAAGCACACCAACCCATGTGATCACGAGGTGTGGATGGGATCAGGTACCAGGCATCAGAAGACCCAACACAAGCAACCATTTTGATGTGAAGAAAGGGGGTTGGAATGGAGACCCAAAGCCCATCTGCAGACAATTGGACATCCCGTCACAGAAGGGTCACAAAGAAGAGGAGCCAGCCAGGATGCAAAACAGCACTGAGGAAACACTCAAAGCACAGAATCCAGGACAGATAAACCCTCAGGAATAATAAAGAGAGTAGTGAAACCATGAGGGCAGGGCAGTGGTCCTTAATCTTCCTAATGCTGTTACCCTTTAATACAGTGCCTCATGTTGTGTGATACCCCAACCATCAAATTATTTTCCTTCCTACTTCATGATCATAATTTTGCTACTGTTATGAATTGGGTGACCCCTGTGATAGGGTCATTCAATCCCCGAAGGGGTCATGACTCATAGGTTGAGAAATACTGGTTTAGGGGAAGGTGGGAGAAAAAGGGTAGAAAGGGGGAAATGAGTGAAATGATTGACATACAACCTGACCTCCCCTATCTCTAGAGAGATGAACAACAGAAGCATGGGTGAAGGGAGACTGTGAATGGTGTAAAATATGAAAATAAAACAATTTATAATTTATCAAGGGTTTACAAGGGTGGGAGGGGTGGGCAAAGAAGGGGAAAAAGGAGGAGTTGATACCAAGGGCTCAAGTAGAAAGATAATGTTTTGGAAACGATGATGGCAACATATGTACAAATGTGTTTGATAAATTGAGGTATGGATTGTTATAAGAACTGTAAGAGGCCCCAATTAAATGTTTAATTAAAAAAAATAAAGTGGACCACTTTGTCTTGCTAGAGGTAGATTTGAGTCAGAGAGATCTCAAGGTCTGAGGATTCCACATTGCATTACTGGTTTGAAGACAGAAGCATTTGGCTGTATTTCCCCAAATTAAACAATAAGACATTGTAAATCACAATGGCTCAGGGGTTGCATTAAACTGGACAACCTTATGCTGTGTTGTGTATGTGTTCATCATGAGTTGGGACTGACCTAATAGCTGTTAACAACAACAGCAACAACAAAAGGGATAAAACAAAGTGTTCAGGGATCAGGACTTGAAATCTCTGAAGGGTGGCAGGAGAGGTGGAGAAGGGCATCGTTCTAGTAAAGTAGAGGGGCAGTGAAAACGAGGAAGGCCTTGGACAAGATGAAGTGACACTATGGTGGCATCAAGGGCCTCAAACAAAAGCACACTGGTGTAGGTGGTGCCAGACCCGGCGGTGTCGGTGTTTCTCCCTGCTGTGCGCAGAGTCAGCAGGAGTCAGAGTACACTCAGTGGCACCTAACAATGACATTTTTGAGAAGCTATTTTTCCTTCTGACGGCTCCTTATTCTCAAGTTTGATTGCCCTGATATCTAATTCTAATGTAATTAGTGGTTAGCGTTCTTACAGGAAACCAGTAAGTAAAACCAAACCAAACCATTAGGTTGAGGAAGATTCACGCAAACACAATGCACTTTTCTTGATGAAGCATTTTAGAAAACAAGAGCTATCTTTTCTATATCTCATGTGGAAATGGCCACATATCCATTAGAGAAACCACCTTTCCAAAGAGTAGAAGTATGAAGGTTTATATTGTTTTTATCAGAAAGTAAGTTGTGGTAAAAGAGAGATAGAAGCAAAAATCAACTTCAACTTATTTCGTATAATGTCACTCTGAAATATTTAAGATTCAAAGATTCAAGTGGGTGTTTTGTAATGGCAGCTTGGCAGAAAACCAATGTGTATGTTCAAGATCAAATTATTTTCAACCACGCTTTTCAGTAATGGGAGGCGTTTTTAATGAAATGAGAAGAATTGTTTGAGATAATGTGGTACAGATCAATTAGTGGGACACATGAAGTCTCTGGGGTTAGGCTGGTGGAATAAATCCTGTTTCTTCAGATTCACACTGCTATCCAGGCCCTTACCAGATGACAATATGCAGCAAAAGAAGGAGAGCAACTTCCCATTAAACCCCGAGGCCGAACGTATCAGGGAGCACTGCTTGTCTCACAGACCGTGAGAGTGTAAAAGAAGCTCAGGCTTGCTGGTAGATATAATATAGCTAAGGACTCTACACTAGATACAGTTCGAAATACTGTTCCTTTCCACTTTCTGAGTAACTCTTTACAAAGCAGTTCTGATTTTAATGGTTTTATCTCTTACTACCTGAACAGGTTACTGTGTTCCTAAAGAAACCCACAACATCTTTTTTCCCCCAATACATATGGAAAGAAGGTGGTGATCTCTCAAGAGCTAACTTATTCATTAGAACAAGTAATTGCTGTGAGGTTACCCAACAGGGGGTATCATTAGAATATCTTCTTATAATTTTCTGCTATCTAGAAGAAACATTTCTTCTTTTTCTAAGTTTGAATTATTATCAAGATGTAAGATGTCATTTTGAGAAGCTTTATATGTGCCATGTAACCTATCTGGCATGTGGATGGTTGCGGGGTCAGGGAAAGGCAATTATAATATTTGTAATATTTGACATCACTGTGCAAATCCTTTACTATGAATGGTCACTTTGTTGGCATGATTGTGAGGTGTGGCAAGATTTTACTTATCTAAAGACATCACTTCTGATGTTCTTCAGCCTATTTGGAAATGTCATCCTTTAAAATATAGGCATGCATATGTATTTATACCCTGTCTACTGCCACAAAAGATTTTATCTATATTCAGTGGTAGAATGCTCACCTTCCATGAGGGAGACCCTGGTGCAGACATCACCCATATCTGTGTGCTTCTAGGATGCTGAACAAGTTTCAAATTTGCTCCAAGTCTAAGAGGAAGAAATACCTGGAGATCTACTTCCAAAACCCAGTCAACAAAAGACCTCTCAGTGATGCAGTCTTCACTAGTCACAGCACTAGGCAGTTTTCCATTCCATTGTGCATGAAGCTGTCCTGAGTTGGGAGCCAACTAGATGCCAGCTAACCAACAGCATTGCTGTATACGTTCGACTACTCTTTGTCACACTGTGTTGGCTTGCACATTGCTATGATGCTGGAAGCTATGCCACCAACATTCCAAGTACCAGCACAATCACTGTGATGGTGAGGGTTTTTTTTTGGTGCTCTCCTCAGAGGACCATGTGGGTGGAGTTCAGAGTGTCGATCAGGTTGCAGATTGATTGGAGGGCCACCAAGATAAAGGGCTTTTAGAAGCCAGCTTCTTCCTCTTTCTTCCTGGTGACCAGTGGACTACTCCCTGAGATAGCTGCTCTGCTTTAACCATGTGCTGTGCTACCTGTGAGCGGAGCCAACCCATGGGTCATGGGGGTAGCGTTGCTCTGCCATGCATTGCTATGCCTTGAGGCTCCATCTCCATCTGCTTCACTACTCTGCTGCAGCACTACTGGTCCCTGCTTCGCCTCAGCATCTCATCTTCCTGGTATTGCCACCCCACCTTGCCAGGTCTTCTGCCTGTGGGTCAACTCTGCGCATCTTGCCTATGGGCAGACTCCAAATCTCCCACCAGCAACTTCCCTGTCTGCTTCCTTGACCTTGGACCAGCGGCTAGCATGAATAGGAAGGACCTTTTTAGCTAATTAGGACTAATTAGCTGTTGTATTCCTTCTCCCTGAATAAACCTATCTTTTTATATATAATCATAAGTGTCCTGGTTTTGTTTCTCTAGAGAACCCTGCCTAAAAAAGTCACCAAGGGTGAGCAGGTTTCAGTGGAGTGTCCAAATTAAGACAGACTAAGAATAATGGTCCGATATTCTATTTTCAAAGAGTAATCATCGAACACTCTCTTGGTCACAACAGAACATTGTTGTAGGTAGGTCCACAATTGCCATGACTATGGGTGGTCTATGACTATGGGTTGGTAGGTCTATGACTATGGGTTGGTAGGTCTATGACTATGGGTTGTTAGGTCCACAATTGCCATGACTATGGGTGGTCTCTGTGCTGCCATAACTGTGGATTCACAGGAGGATGACACAGGATTGAGCAACCTTTTGTTCTGTACATATAGGACTGCCAGAGCCAGGTCTCCCTGAAGGCAACAGCATAGCATTCAAACATTTAAATGATGGGCAAAATAAAAATTCTTTTCCTTGAAAAGCTAAACTGAGATTTAAATTATAGATACAAAATTTAGGCCGAGGAAAAATATGAACACCATACAGAACAAAATGAACTCTGAGCGTTCTGGGGGTTGAGTAAAAAACAGAAAAACAAAGCAAAAGAAGCAGAATGAATGACAGATTTAGCACAAGAAGACAAATATGTCCACCATGAGAATTCCCCAAGAAAAACAAGTGTTAAGATAAATACATTATGTGTGAGGGAACAGAGTCACCTGGGGATTTTCTCTGGCTTCTGCTTGGACACACTTGGGGTGCTCAATTCATTGGACCAGGGATGCCAGGTGAGTCTGACCCCAGGGAGAGCGTGCTTGAACATCGAGTAGAAGAACACAACAGGAGTGGCAACATAGTATCAACAGCAGACAGGCCTTTGTGGGACCTGGGTTATGCGTTGGGCTGCTCTTCCAAATACAAGGTTGACAGTTCAAACCCACTAACCATTCTGTAGGAGAAAGAAGAGGTTTTCTCCTCCTGTAAAGATTTATACCTTTGGTAACCCATTGGAGCAATTCGACTCCAATCTATAAGGACACTGTGGTGATGGGAATGAGGTGAAGTACAGCTAACAATAGTTTTAAAATTCCAGGAAAAAATATATTCAACAAATATATTACGTAACAAACTATATTATGAAAGACAGCTAAGTGTACAAGGTTAATAACACATGAGTTTCCAGATTAATGTCTAATGCTCAGCATAAAAAGATATTTGTAGTTTTAACGTAGTCATTTGCTGGCAGTGAAATATAGATAGTAGTGAGGTTAAGACAAAGTCTCTTCAGATGATATATCTGCTCTGAATTAAAGCCCAGCAGTGTTTCTGGAAATGTCCTCCTTAGAATTCTGGTCCCACAGATGTGCAGATCCACTGCCTGCTTTGGGAAGTTAGAGGCCCTGGACAGCCCTGCAGTAAAGAAATCTGTTGAGTTTTTGCATGTCTAGTGCTTCCAAAGCTATGTTCATCCCCAGGACACTCTATTTATTATTATTATTATTTAGTATTTAGGGTTTCTGTAAACTTCTTATTTGGAAATGCATATGAGTATATAGATACACTATATACTTATGTAGAAGTTGAGTTTTTCAGCACATTTTAATGCAGATTTTGTGGTAAAATTAGGTGCCTCTCTGATATTTGGGTCGACTTATACTCAAGTATATATGGTATGCAGGCAGAAAAGATACATATGTCTCATGTATCGTTCACCTCCTTTCTCCATGGTGAATACCTGGCATAAGTGCAATAGCACAATCAGAAAGTTGGCATTAGTATGACCTGCAGAGTTTATTCAGATTTCATCTCATGTATGCACTTGTGTGTGTGTGCATGTGCATGTGTAGTTCAAAGCAGTTTTATCATTTAGGTAGAAAAAATTGTTGTGGTCCATCAGTAGTGGACAGCATGCAATGATTTCATTAAAAAAACTCTGTTGAGCTTGGATTGTTAACACTAACGTTTTAAAATCTTAAGTGGGGTTTGAACAGAATGCGTCTATTCTGCTTGGTGGTCAAATATAAAACTTAGGTTACTCAAGCTGGCGGATCAAGAGGAAAGCCTTCCTGGTGCCCTGATTGCTCTCTTGGCTGCTAACAGAAAGATCTGTGGTTCCAATTCACCCGGGGGCTACATGGTAGGAAGAGCTGGTGATCTGCTCCCAGAAAGGCCACAGCCTAGCAAGACTTTATGGAGTGTCTCGGCTCTGTCACGTGGGCCCACTGGGTCGACAGCACCTCAAAGGCCCCTCACAACAACATCGAGCAAATGCAATCTAATCTATTTCTGTCTCTTTCTTTTCTCATCTGCTTGACGAATATATTTTAAACTAAGCTGACTAAACTGCTATCTTCAAAGGTCATTGCTCAAAAAGGGAAATCTGCAGAACTCTGTACCCCATGAAAAGAAGCCAAGGTGGCACCATGGTTGAAACACTCAAGGTCTACCTGGAAAGTTGCCAATTGGGACCCACCTCGTAGCTGCTCGGGAGAAAGAGGGCAATCTGCTGCACGGGGCAGCAACCTGCTTGATATGTCTCTTCTACTCCTTGTCTTTATTATGTCTACCAAGTGACTGGGTGGGACCTTGTGGACCAGGTTTATGGAACTCTCATGTGGGAAGTTTTCAAGTTCACTGTTCTGCATTTGATGTGTATAAAACGAACCATCTCAGCAGCAGGGAGGGTCAGTGAGAGGAGTCAGGAGTGGAGCGCATCATTGGAACTCTGCGATTCCTGCTGGATAAACTTCGTGGTCTGGGAGACGGGACTATGACACCAGAGAGGTACAGAAGCAACAGGAGCAGAAGTGGCAGCAGAATGGTGGAACTTACACACCACAAAATGAGTAAAGCTGAGTACTTTCAGGAAAGGAGGCTTCTTGGAGGATAGGGCGCCTCCAAGCACTTAACTGGGGGAGATAGGCTTGCTGTTACATGGAGCTAGAGCTGAATGCCTGCACATTGAGACTATTTCAGAGTGAAGTGCTCTTTTGGAACTTAGAAACAATATTAAAAGAGATTGGTAGCACTTGCCCCAAAAGGAAGAGGCTAAGAGGCCCTGTGGTTGAGATGTCAAGACCAGAGAGAGGATTGTTTGCAAACAATGCGGGGAACAGATTATCTTGACTAAAAGCTAAGCATTTCTGATTGTGAATTGTATACTGTTAACTTCCTTAGTAAAGCCCATAATTGTGAACATTGTGAATTCTGTGTGGTGATTGCAATAGGCAATAGGGCCCAGCAAAGAAGAAGAGAGTATGTTAAGAGTGACATGTGGTGTGAGAATTGGTAAAGAAGTAAAGAAGGTGAAGCCATGTCTAACTGCTGTCTCACAGGAATTGCCCTTCAGCTAATGTAGTTTGAGTCTCATCCCTCAAGTCTAGCATGTCAGAGGCTGCCTTCACATGATCCTCACAGTTTCCATACAGATTATAGCTCCTGTGTTATGCAGGGTCAACTATGAGTCAGCATTGAATGGGAAGCGATGGATTTGAGTCCCTTCTATTGATCTTCATTGCACATATTTAAGATTAACATAAAAATATTTACTGTAAGCTTAAATAGTCCCAAAAGAATGTAATTTCTTGCATATAGTGAACACAAATAGCCTTCATTATCTAAATCTAAATCTACTTAATTTCCTAGTTTTGGATATTGAATAGTGACATTCAGCTACTAAATGATTTATCCAAAAGTGGTGTGAGTTCACACAGAGTGATACCTCTATTGACATTTTAAATAAGGATGGTTAAATTGCAGCTTACATACACAGAGTGAACAAAACATAAGTATATGGTTCATGAATATTTTAAAGTTAGCCAATATCCAGGCCAAGAAACACAGGGTTACCAGACTTCCCTCTGTCGCACTTCTTTCTACTCACTGCTTGCTCCTTTCCCGGTGATAATGGATATCTTGAGTCTAACATCAGCATTTAGTTTGCTTGTTCTTTTAAAACAATATGAATGGAATAATAATCTCCCCCCTCTTTTGCTACGCATTAGCTTGTGAGATTTAAATCTACTCACATAAACTAGACCATGTTGCATCATACTATATCTCTTACAATTATTTACTATAATTTAATTCTGGAGCAATATATATAAATGGAGAAAAAGATTAAAGATGTCAAGGATTTTGTCTCCTTGTATCCACAATCAATGTTCAGGGAAACAGAACTCAGTGATCAAATGATGCATTATATTGGGTAGATCTGTTACTCAAGATCTCTTCGAAGTATTGAAAAGCAAGGCTTTCACTTTGAGGACTAAGATGTACCTGAAACAGGTCATGATATATATATATATATATATATATATATATATATATTACAACTGATATTTTCTTTTTGTGTGTGACTTGATGGTTGCACATTTATTCTTTTTTATTATTAAAAAATCATTTTGGGGGGTTCTTACAGCTCTTAAAACAATCCCTCCATCAATGTTGTCCAACACATTTGTATACATATGGCCATTGTTTGAGCGCTTGCTATCAGCTTCTCTTTTTTCCCACCCTTCCCCTCCCTCCCATCCTCCTGGTCATGGTATTTTTAATCTTCTGAAGTGAATGTGAAAGTTGGATTTTAATAAGGAAGACTGAAGCATAATTGATGCATTTGAATTATGGTCTTGGCAAAGAATATTGAAAGGACCACGGACTTCCAAAATGACTGACAACAATCTTGGCAGACGTCCAGTCACAGTATTCCTTAGAGGCAATGATGGAGAGACTTCATCTTATGTCCTCTGGGTGTGATATTACAGAGACCCGATGCTGGGAAATGACGCCATGCATAGTGAAGCAGAGGGCAGAGACGGTGAAGATCTTCAATGTCATGGTTGCAACGATGGACTCAAACGTAATAGCAATTGTGAGGGTGTCATAGCATGGGGCAGGGGGGCAGGGGACATTTCATTCTGTCATAAAGAGGGCAACTATGGGTTGGACTCAATGTAACAATATTATTTTTTGGTTTTGGTTTTTTTTTTTTTTTTGTGGGCATCACTGCCTCTGGTTGTCATGGGAGCTACCCAGTGCTGCTCCTGAGAACCGCCGCTGGATTTGAACAGCCAAGCCCGCAGGCCACAGTCGCACACTCAACCACTTATGTCACCAGGGCTCAGCCCTATTTTTTAAGTATATATATACAAGCAAACCTTTCGGAAAATTTTGGAAAATATTTATTTCCTTTCTTTCTTTGACTTGAATTTCCGTTTTATTTCTCCCATAGTCTTTTATTCTATTGTAATAATTTTATTCTTGAAAATCCTTCCTGCTCACCCTATTATACTTATTTATAATATAATTGTCTATTGACTCAAAATCTTATTTTGTTCTTTATGACTTTTGGGCTCTGGCCAATAAGTCAGTTGTGACTTGAACTAAAATATGATTGAAACAGCCAAATATTTTTTGATAACTACTTGTTAAACTTGAAGTCATATTTTATTAGCATGCATTTCTTAATAGCTGTGCTTTGTCAAATAAAAGCCCCACCCATCCACAGGATAGTGTCCACATTTGAATCCCTGGCACTTCTGAATCTGCTAGGTTACACAGGCAAGGTGAAGTAAAATTACAAATGGAATTAAGGTTACAAATCATTTGACTTTGAGATATAGAAATTTTTATCAGGAGAGTCTGTGTTAGTCTGGGTAGACTAGAGAAACAAATTCATAGACATGCGTATGGATATCAGGGAAAGGTTTATACACAAGAGGAATGGAACATTGAGAAAGCATCCCAATCCAGTCCAGTACAACGTCATAAGTCTGATATTAGCCCATATGCCCGATACTAGTCTATAAAATCTTCTTCCAACTCATGAGACACGTGCAATAACACCAGTCTTGAGTGTCCAGCAGCAGAGGTATCCCGGCACAGGCAGAGGTCTCCCCATGGCTCCTCATTTCCAGGGCTTAGTGTCCATCAGCAGTGTCCAGTGGTGGTAGAAGTACCTCAGCACTGGCAAGGGTCTCTCTGCAGCTTTTCTGATTTCAGAGGTCTGGTTCCATCAGGGTAAGCCCATCTGGCTTCTCCCTCAGGCTCCTTCAGTTCTTCGCTTGCTGCCATCTTGTCTTGTCAGTCCAGCATCTCCAAAATGATTGAGTCTATAGTCTCTCACCTCTATGGGGGAAATACCGCAAAATTTCCCAGAATTCTTAGAGAAAGCCATGCACACACAGAGGTCTCATTGGCTATCTCCAGATTGACAGGCTAGACTCCACACCTACACTCCCAGTGCTGAAATTGACATATAGATCAGTGACTGCCACAGAGCCCAATGTCATTAGAAAGTTCCTTCTCATTGAGAAGGGGAGAAAGACAAAGGAGACCCAGGTACATGTTAGCATACAGCAGTTGTACCTGACATTGCTTATTTGAAAAGTGCAGGGATGGGACCTGGAGTCATGCAATATGAATAACCTCTAAAAGATGAAGTCTCCATGAGGAATCTGACACCTTCCTATGAGCTTCGGGAGATCCATTTTGGACTGCTGAATTTCTAGAACTATAAAACAATAAATTTGTATTGTCTCCAGCTAGTAAAACTGTCCTAGTTTGTTACAGCAGTATGATTTATTCTTTCAATGATATAAGGCTCTATATTAATTTAATTTTAATTTTTAATCAGTAGAAAACATGGACTATGTCATAAGATATAATTAGGCTTGTAAAGCATTTTATAATATGAAACGTGAGGCTGGGTTGACTAGAGAGACAAATCCAGTGACACTCATATATGTGTAAGAAAGAGTTTTATATCTAGAAATAGTTATGTATCAGGAAACATATCAGCCTAGTTCACCTCATGTCCAGAGTTCCGATATGAGTCATAAGTCCCTCTTAAGAATGCAGGATGATTATAGGGTAGGGGTGTGAAGACTTGTAGACTTCTTGGCGGTGGTGGTGGCAATTATCAGGGTCAGCTAGCAGAACAGTAAAGGCAGAGAGAGGGGAGCAGGTGTCCAGGGCCCTCCTTATGAAAACACAGCATCCACAAGGGTGCACCATTGGGCCGTGACCTGATTGACAGGCTAAACTTCACCCTTACACTTATATATCTTTAAGTTGACATGAAATTATGTAATGATCACATATGACTTCAAGAGTTATTATTTATTTGCGTCCGTTTTTAGCAATTTCACAGACATACAGATCATCTTTCATACATTTTAATCGCAATCAATTCCAGGACATTTCTTCTTCCTTGAACTCATTGTTGTTAGCGTCTCATTTCCTGCCAGTCTCCCCCATCATGTCCCTTTGAATTGATTCATCCAGTTGTTGTCTCCATAGGTTTACCTAATCTTGGTTTCAGATGCAGAAAATCATACTAAGTCAAGCCAGAATGCATACAAGTGGACCAAAAACGACAAAGGAAACAAAGAAGAGCTTCAACTGATAACAAAGCAGAAAATATTAAAAACGGTTGCAAATATACAGTGGGTCAAGAGGGAGATCACTGTCAAGGGGTCACATGTTGGCCTACCTACAATTTCAGCAATCCATCCTATGTGGACAAAGTCTTTATATCTCTAGGTAATAGGGAATTTATCAGAGGCTTAATCTGCATGGGAGACACTGCAATGGGTTTTAGACATTAGATGTCTATTTAAACTGCTTCACTGATCTAGAGGTGATCAAGTAAAAGTCCTAACAGTGGTATTTTTTTTATAGATGTATCTTAAAAAATGTGAAATTCCCAGAAAAAATCCAGGTACATGAGAAACATCCATATCACTAATTTTTTTACTGTTCCATTTGAAGAGGTTCTAGGTAATAAGAATTCCAGACAAGCATATTGAGAACACATGACAAGAATTGATTATGTTTAAACATATATAAAAGCCACTTCTTTTTGCATTCAATGTTTCTTACAAATACTTGTTTTGTTTTACTTTCTCCAGAGCTTTCTCTCAAGAATGATGCACCTTGACAATAATTGGGATGTCCATGGTAATCATATATAAATTAGAATAATTTTTTCCATCACAACACTATTATACATCTGAATTGAGAACATGGCAATAGACCAAAACAAACCAACCAACCAAAGAAAGAAAGAAATGAACAAACAAACAAGCCGAGCTTTAGAACATCATACCTGTGTAATACAGGAAGGACGGATGGTTCTACCAGGCAACACTCACTGCCATCAAGTCAATCCAATTTATAGTGAACAGACCCTTAAAAAAACAATAAATTCGGAATCTGCCCCCTTGAGCTTAGCTCTACCCTGCGGTCCTCCTCTGGCCTTTCCTAGGTGGGGAGTCTGCCCCCTTGAGTCTGGCTCTGCCCTGTGGTCCTCCTCCCACCTTTCCTAGCTAGGGGGCCTGGACACTTGAGCCTGGTTCTACCCTGCGGTCCTCCTCCAACCTCTCCTAGGTGGGGAGCCTGACCGCTTGAGTCTGTCCCTGTCCCGTGGTCCTCCTCCAGTCTTTCTAAGGTGGGGAGCCCGGGTTACCTGTGTGCCTGGGAGTCTGGGGGCCTGAGAGTCTGTCCCCAGGAGCCTATGTGCACAGAATCTGTATGAGAATAAGAGGACAGCAGCTGAACTACTGCAAACTCAGCACCAGAAGTGGGAACCTGCTGCACTGTACAGTGTGGAAGTCTGTGGCTGGGAGTATGTGTGTCTAGGAGTCTGTGTGCCTGGGAGTCTGTGTACACAGGAAGCTGCATGGAAACAAGGGGACAACTGACTTTTAAGTCAACACAGTACCTGCCTACACAGCAACCAGACCAGACCAATCTCCACAGTAAAACACAGGTACCCTGTGAAAACACCAACACCAGTCACTCTGAAAGTACACAAGGGCCTTTGGTAACCGAGGAATGTGGCACCAACCTCTTCAAAAGCATCACGTAAACAACAGAACACCACATCAATGCTAATAAGTAAACAAGAAAGACAAACCACAGCAACAGCTCTCATTACACTCATAGAAGAATCTGATGAGGATCTGCTACCAAAAGAAATTCTTAGAAAATTGATAGGAGAAATAAAAGAGGTGAAGGAAGCTACATAAACAAAGGACGCAACAATAGAGAGGATGAAGGCCACAATAGAAGGGATGAAGTCCACAATAGAGGGAATGAGGATCAAGCATCAGAGGGAAATACAGGAGTTAACAGGGGAAATAGCAGAAGCAGCACACAGGGTTGCTGATCTCACAAACAGATTGGATGAGGCTGAGACTCGTATCAGTGATCCTGAAGACAATCAGGTTGACCTCAACAAATGTGAAAGATAATCAAACAAGATAATAAAAGAGACAGAGGAAAACCTGAGATCACTGAGTGATGCTATGAAAAGGAAGAATATCTGAACAATTGGCCTACCAGAACAAGACATGGTGAAGAAAACAATAGCTAATTGAACAAGGGAATTTCTGAAAGAAAACTTCCCCAACCTAATGAATGAGAACCAGTCTATCATACAGGAAGCGGAGAGGACACCGAGTAGACTAGACCCCAGGAAGAACTCACCAAGGCATATAATAGTTAAAATATCCAACTTCGAGGAAAAAGCGAAAATCCTGAGAGCAGTAAGAGAAAAGAGGATGGTCACATATAAGGGTTCTCAGGTAAGAATATGTGCAGACCTATCAACAGAAACCATGAAGAGGAGGAGAGTGGACTAATATCTTCCAGAAGATGAAGGAAAACAACACCTCCCCAAGAATTCTTTACCCTGCAAAGCTATCTATTAAGATAGAAGGGGAAATATAGGTTTGTCAAGATAAGGAAAAACTTAAAGAATATGCCATGAGACACCCAACCCTGAGGAAAATCCTTGTCGACTCACTTCTGGTCACTATGACCAGAAGACCAACACCCACCAAGCACAAACAGGAGAACATCCTATACTCCAACCTCACCCAGGAGCCAACAGACTAACCCCAATCACCAAGATCACATGACCACAAGTAGAAAACATAGCAATAAAGAAGCCCCCAATGAAAACACAACAGAGCTATGAAAAGGGGAACAAGAAAACACACACACCAAAAAACACAAAAAACCAGCAATGAACCCACCACAGATTGGAATAATAACTCTAAATGTCAATAGCCTGAACTTCATCACTAAAATAAAAAGGTTGGCTGACTGGCTCAGAAAACATAATGCATCAATCTGTTGCCTGCAGGAAACACATTTTAAGCTCGCAGAGAAGAATAAACTAAGAATAAAAGGCTGGAAGAGGATATATCAGGCTAATGGTGAATCAAAAAAAAAGCAGGGGCCACAATCCTAATCTCAGATAAAACAGATCTCAAGGTTCAAGCCATAAGAAGAGACAAGAAGGGGCACTTTATAATGCTCAAGGGAAGACTTTACCAGAAAGCAATGAGCATAATAAATATATACACGCCAAATGAAAGACCTGTGAAATTTGTCAAACAGACTATTCAGAACATGAAAGAAGATATTACAGCCTCAACAATTATAGTAGGAGACTTTAACACACCACCATCAGAGAAAGACAGATCTTTGGGAAAGAAGCTCAGCAAAGAAGTTATAGAACTAAATACCATAATAAGACGACTGGATTTGATAGAAATATTCAGGGCCTTTCATCTAAATGCAAAAAATACACATTTTTTCTCAAGGCCACATGGCACATTTTCAAAAATTGACCACATGCTGGGACACAAGTCAAGCATAAGTAAATTCAAACACATAGAGATCATACAGACGTCCTTCTCTGACCACCATGCCATTAAGCTGGAGATTAATAAAAGGGCCAGTAGTAAAACAAGGGCAAACAGTTGGAGGATGAATAATGAACTTCTGCAGCAGGAATGGGTAATGACCCAGATTAGAAGGGAGATCAAAACATTTCTAGAAATTAATGAGAATAAGAACACTTCGTATCAAAACCTCTGGAATACTGTGAAGGCAGTTATCAGAGGTAGCCTGATTGCAATAGGAGCATATATGAAAAAGGAAGAGAGTTGTATGGCAGACATGCTCTCACAAAAACCTCAACAACTAGAACAGAGCCAGCAGAACAATCCCCCCAAAAGCAAAAGAAAAGAAATAATAAAAATTAGGGCAGAGTTGAACCACTGGGAAGACAAAAAAATGCAAAAGATTAATACAGCAAAAAGTTGATTCTTTGAAAGGATCAATAAAATCGACAGGCCACTGGCAAACCTGAACAAAGAAAGGAAAGAACAAGCAACAATAGACAGGATGAGGAATGAAATGGGGGAAATCACAACAGATCTTAACGAAATTAGAAGGATTATCACAAAGTACCATGAAAATGTGTACTCCAACAAGTTCAACAATCTGGAAGACATGGACCAATACCTGGACAAACAATCCCTCCCTAGACTGTCCCAGATAGAGGTGAGACTAAAGAAACTAAACAAACCCATAACAAGAGAAGAGATAGATATGATTATCAAGAATATACCAACAAAAAAAGCTCCTGAGCCAGACAGCTTCACTGGGGAATTCTATAAGGCTTTCAGGGAGGAGCTGGCACCAATCTTCTACAAGGTTTTCAGAGTATAGAAATGGATGGAAAACTCCCCAACTCATTTTATGAAGCCAGTAGAACTTTGATACCCAAACAGGGAAGGGATCCCACAGGAGTAGAGAATTATAGACCAATATCTCTAATGAACATAGATGCAAAAATCTTCAACAATATATATATATATATATATATATATATATATATATAAGCAAAATCTACCAGGATCAGGTAGGATTCATCTCAGAGATGCAGGGATGGTTTAACATCCGTAAATCCATCAATATTATACATCATATTGATAAGATGAAGTATAAGAACCATATGATAATATCTACAGATGCAGAGAAAGCATTTGACAACATCCAACACCCTTTCCTAATCAAGACGCTCAGACAGATAGGAATAGAAGGACAGTTCCTCAAGTTAATACAAGCTATCTATGAGAAGCCGACAGCTAATGTAATAGTCAATGGAGTAAAGACTAAATCAATCCCACTGAAGAAGGGGACTAGACAAGGATGCTCCTTATCCCCACTACTATTTAATATAGTACTGGAGGTTTTAGCAAATAACATAAGACAACGGAAAGACATCCAAGGTATCCAAATGGGAGAAGAGGAGGTCATGTTATCATTATTTGCTGATGACATGATCCTGTATATCGCAAATCTCAGGAGCTCCACAACCGGGGTACTAATAGTGATAGAGGAATATGGACGACTGGCAGCATACAAGATCAACAAACAGATGTTGATTGGTCTGCTCTACACATCTGACAAGAACACAGAAGAGGAGATCAAGAAAGCAGTTCCATTCACTATACCCAAGAATAAATCAAAGTACCTAGGGATATATCTAACCAAAAAAAACAAAAGACCTATACAAGGAAAACTACAAAACCCTACTACAGGAAACAAAAAGCGACCTCCACAAATGGGGGAACATCCCATGTTTATGGATTGGAAGACTCAATATAATAAAGATGTCTACCCTACCCAGGACACTTTATAAGTTCAACAGTATCCCAATCCAAATACCAACAACCTTCTTCAGAGAACTGGAAAAACTGACCACCAACTTCATATGGAGAGAGAAAAAGCGCAGAATTAGCAGGGATCGCCCCAAGGATAAGAACACAGTCAGAGGGCTGACTTTTCCTGATTTTCACACTTACTACAAAGTCACAGTGGTCAAAATAGCATGGTACTGGCAGAATGACAGATACACAGATTAATGGAAAAGAACAGAAAACCCAGAAACAAAGACATTAGCATATAGACAACTGATTTTCGACAAGGGCCCCAAAAACATCAAGTGGGAGGGTGATGCCCTATTTAACAAATGGTGCTGGAGACAAAGAAAATCCACATGTAGAAAAATGAAACAAGACCTCTACCTCACCCCATGCACAAGAACAAACTCGAGGTGGATCAAGGACCTGGAAGTAAAACCACAAACTATCAGGACCATTAGCGAGAGAATTGGGGAAAATCTAAGAACATTGACCCAGGGAATACAAAGGCTAACTGCAACAGGACAGGGTGCACATGCAGGGGAACCCGAAATTGACAAAAGGGACTTACTTAGAATAAAACACATGTGTGCATCCAAGGACTTTATCAAGGGGGTAGCCAAGTAATCCACAGGCTGGGAGAGGATTTTTAGCAATGATACAAGAGACAAAGGGCTTATTACAAAAATCTACAATACCCTCATCTCATGCAAGAAGATGAAAACAGATAACCCTTTGAAGAAATGGGAAAAAAACTGAAAAGAAGTTTCACTAGGGAGGAGGTCCATATGGTCAATAAACATATGAGAAAATGCTCCCATTCACTAGCCATCAGAGAAATGCAAATCAAAACAACCATGAGATATCATCTAACACCTTTGAGGCTAGCCCAGATCAGAAAATCAGAGTGCAACAAATGTTGGAGGGGATGTGGTGAAATAGGAACACTTCTACATTGTTGGTGGTTGTGTAGATATGTACAGCCACTGTGGAAAGCAGTCTGGCGATATTTAATGAAAATGGAAATTGATCTACCCTACAATCTAGCTATCCCACTATTGGGTATATATCCAGAAGAGACAAGAAATAAACCACAGCCAGTGGTATGCATGCCAATGTTTATTGCAGCACAATTCACAATCACAAAGACTTGGAAGCAATCTGAATTTCCATCAGTAGATGAATGGATCAGCAAACTCTGGCACATACACACAATGGAGTACTATGCCTCACTCAAAAGCTCGGACGAGCACACAAAACACATCTCTTCATGGGAAGAACTGGAGGAAATTATGCTAAGCAAAGTTAGTCAATCACAAAAGGACAAGTACTGCATGAGCCCCCTGAGGTAAGTAGAAACAGTATGATGAGTATAAAAGAGAAAACTCCTATATCATAACAGTTGGCCCAAGAAGTAGGGTAATGGGAGGAGGGAGGACCAAACCCAGGGAGGTACAGATTGGGTGCAACACAGTAATGGGAGAAGGATAAGGGGGTAGAGGGGATAGGGAGGTAAAAGGGAGTTCAAAAATGAAAGGATAGGGGCTGAGCCCCGGTGGCGTAGTGGTTGTGTGTGTGACTGCGGCCCACTGGGATGGAGGGTCAATTCCAGCTCCACAGTAACAAAGGCTGGGCCTCCTACTTCCATCACCAGAGGGCAGGGATGCCCAAAAAACCAAAACAAAAAAAAAATGAAAGGATAACAGAGGGAATGGGGCACTAATCTACCCAGGTGGGGAGTACTGGTCTTGTCTCCACAGAAACCGGAGTGGGCGAGCAGTTCCTACCACAAAGCACCCAATCATGAGGACAGCATGGACGCACGGAAGGATGCAAAAAAAGAGAGAGCTACAGAGCCAGATGCAACCAGAGTCAGATGGACTCCATCCCTAGAAGTGGGCATGGAAGAGAACAGGTTGGGGGAGAGGCCAGCACCGCATACCCACAGGGATAAAGACAAGAAGGGAGGAAGAGGAAGACTGCTGGTCTAAGCTCCACGACGACACATAATGCTCAGAGGAATACATCCCTCTGGAGACCCAATGCGCCACAGAAAGGACTGGGCAAACAACAATTTCTGGGGGCACGAGAGAGGGGAAGAGAAGGGGGTATGGACAAACACATGGATGGTGGAGGGGGAGCAACAAATGATCTGGAATCGATGGAAAGGAGAGTGTGGGAGGCCTGGTTGGGATTAAGCAAGGACAATAAATCTATGAGGAAACACTGAAACGCCAATGAAGGTGGAACATGATGGTGGGACAGGAGGGAGATGGAAGGAAATAGAGGAAAGAGCTATAAGGCAAAGGGCACTTGCAGAGGTCTAACATAGCTATGTTCATACATAAATACAACTATCTGTTATAAGGTGGGAATAAATTTAAGAACATATTTATAGGCCAAATATTAGGGCAGCAAGTGGACCTAGGGCCCTCACCCGGGTGCTCCCTCAATGCAAGAACACGTTGTTTTATGAATTCGGTGTTCCTCAAGGCTCACTGGTCCAACATGATCACTGAAGAAAAATGGGTGCACAAGCAAATGTGGTGAAGAAAGCTGATGATGCCCAGCCATCAATGGATGTATTGCCTGGGGTCTTAAAAGCCTGAAGATAAACAATAAACCATGTACTTGTGAAGAGACCACAACCACACAGAAGAAGCACAACAGCCAGTGTGGCTACACGGTGGTGAAAGGTTTAGGCAATAGACTTCAAAAAGGTGGGTGCATATCACTGTGTGCACACATCCCCAAGGTGCCCACTGAGGACATGTGGGAGCATGAGCAAGAGTGGTGAAGAAAGCTGATGGTGCCCAGCTATCAAAAGATATAACATCTGGGGTCCTAAAGGCTTGAGCATAAACAAGCAGCTATCTAGCTCAGGAGTAACAAAACCCACCATAACAGAAGCTCACTTGCCTGTGCGATCATGAGGTATTGAAATAATCAGGCATCAGGCATCAAAGAATAAAAATCAAAATCAATGGACCAATTAACTCCCAATATCGCTGAAGACAAATGGATACAGAGGCAAACAGAGTAGAAGAAAAGATTGTGCCCAACTACCAAATGATTGAATGTCTAGAGTCTCAAAGACTTGAAGATAACTGAGTCGCCATTCAGCACGGAGACAGCAAAGTCCACATGGAAGAAGCACACCAGCAAGTGTGATCAAGAAGGACCAAAGGGAGCAGGTATCGAGTATCAAAGAACAGGAATCACTTCATTACGAGTGAGGGGAAGAGCAGTGTGGGGACCTAAGGCCCACTGGTGGGTAATTGGTCACCCCTTTACAGTGGAATCAAGGGGAGGAGACAGACTAATCAAGGTGCAGCTGGGCAGTGATGATGCATACAACTTTCCTCTAGTTCCTGAGGTCTCCCTACCCCCCAAACATCATGGTCCCAACTCTACCTTGCAAATCTGGATGGACTGGAGAAGGTACAATAGTAGAGAGGGGAGCTGGAGATATGGGGAAACAAGGATGGATGAGCCCCTTTGGGCTGGTGGTTAGATTGAAAATACTGGATGGGTGGAGAGAAGGTGGGATAGAGAGACAGGACCAACTACAAAAATCTACATATGACCTGTCTGGAGGACGGGCATCAGGGGAGTGGGTTGAGGGAGGTGTTGGGCAGGGTAAGATATGACAGAACAATAATAATTTATAAAGTATTGAGGATTGATGGGGGAGGGAGAGCAGGGGAAGAGGGGAGGGGTTGGAAAAGCCGATACCAAGAGCTCAAGGGAAAAGGCGGATGTCTGGAGAATGATGACGGCAGCGAATGTGCAAAGGTGCTTGACACAGTATGTTTATTTATGTATTGGAAAAATGATGTATGAGCCCCTAATAAAATGATTTTTAATTAAAAAAATAAATTCAACAGGTTCTTAAAAACTTCCAACCAAAAAGAGCCTTTTGTGCAGAGTAGAACTGCCTGTATTGGATTTCCTTGGCCATAATGTTTATAACACATTGTCCCTAAGTGGGCTGAAACTGTCAATCTTTCTATTAGCAGCTGAGCATGTAGCCATTGCACTACCAAGGCTTGTAATTGAGTGATAGGCTTCCAGAAAAGTCCATTCCTGAGGAAAAGAAGCAATTATCTTAAGATTGGTAAATAATACATCCATGGAAGACAGTACACATAGCTTTCATTCTTCCTCATTGGCTCTCCTTCCCATTGCTTTGGAATATATCACAAAACTCAGTGGTATGAGATAACCATTTCATGGGAATCTACCATTCCTTCCATGGGATCTACAGATGAGGTCCTCTGGTTGAGAGCTAGAATCATTTGACAATGTCTTCTGTCACATATTTGGTAGTTGGTGCAAATTCTTTCCATCTGATCTTCCCACCTGGGGTAACTTGGGCTTCCCCTCAAGATGGCGACCATGTTTCACCCATGAGATTTTTAAGAAAGTAATGCAGAAGTGCATGGCATTTTTGTGATGTGGTCTTGAAAGTGACAAAGAATCACGTCCACTGACTGTATTGTTGAAATCAGTTTTTTAAAAGTCCAACCAGATTCAAGGAGAGGGGACAGAAACTCTATGGCTACATGGGAAGAGCAACTCTGTAGAAACCAACCTATGGGATGAGAGAGGGAATGGTGACAATCTTTGTAAAACAACCTGGCAAAAGCTGCCTTTTGGCCTCTACAATTCTTAGTCTTCCTACATGTACCTATATAGTCCCTCTTTCCCCCGAAAACTTCTACATTTGTTTTTCTTCAGCACTGCCAAGTGGTGGGGTGACTTGGGTAGGAGAGCTTTGGTGCCTCCTCATGAATTACCATCTTTTGCCTGAAATGTACACCAGGTAAACCAATCGGATTAAAAACAGTGAGCATGCTCTGTGGATAGCCACTTTGAGATACAATCTTTCATCTATCAGCAGCTCTCAGACACCTCCCCCCAATAAATTATACAGTGAAATCTGAAAAAGGTGAAAGCCTATTCGAGAAGGAAATGAAAATATTTTTCACTAGTAGAAAGCAATAACAAAGTGGTACAACTGTATCTTGTCAAAGGTGGAAAACTCGAGAGATCCAGAAAAACAAGGAATGCTGTTGAGTTTCACTGCATCTTCCAGGTTTCATCGTATCATCTGGTGAAAACCGGTGTGCTTGCTCTGGAAATGCAGTTTAAGATGCACACCCATGTCTTTCTTTCAGCCAAATTGTTTCTCCAAGCTCTAGTGTGTGGAAATTCTGGAGCTGCTATGACACAATAGTGAACTAAAAACCCAGCAGAGTATGTTTTTTGTTTTTGTTTTTTTTAGTATTCAAACGTGACCATTTTATTTCCTTAGAAATAAAAAAAGAAATAAACAACCTTAGAAAGATAGGTACGCTAACTTGCAAGCAAAACAGAGAGCGAGGTATCACCATGGTCACTGATCACTGACGCCATGGACGGACGGGGGCTTTGGAGATGCAGGGTCATCCTGGGAGAGCAGAGCTGTCCCTGAGCTCTGTACACAATGAGCAGAACCCAAATCGACCACAGCCCCACCGGCAGGGAAGCGCTCTGAGACCTTGGTAAAGATGGCAGGACCTGCCCAGGATGGGGAGAGCCTAACAAGCCACTGCTGCTTCCTAAGTTGTCAAAGACCCCCTGGCGCAGAGACACACACACCCCGGCCCCCTGGCTGGGTCCTGGCTACCCCCAGGGTGAAGCATGTGCATCATGGAACCAGTTTCGAATTAAGTTTTATAAATATGTACAAATCAGTTAATAATCCAACATTGAAAGAAAATGTGTTCACAGAGTGTCCAGGCCCGACCGGGTGCACAGACAATGATTACAGGTCTCTCTTCTCGCAGGAAACCCAAGGGGCGGTTAAGCTTCAGCCAAAGCCACCTTCTTAGTACAGAACTCAGGACTGCTCTGTTGGAGTGTGCTCGGTCTGCCTTTGATCACGGTGTAGCAGAACATGGTGATCACCATCACGAAGAGGAAGTAGCTGGTGTGCATGGGGTGCAGGTTTATCAGGGAGTGGTCATCGTTTGGCACAATGACTGTGAGCTTGGGGTTGAAAGCATGGCAGACTTTCCCAATGGCCCCCTTGTAACACCAGAAGGGATTGTAGTCTTGGGCATATTTTGTGTTGGTGTCTCTGGTGGTGGTGAAGATCTTGTACCAGAGCGTGGTACCAGAGCTGTAGGTGTCCGGGGTACAGTGTGGGGGCTGTACGGTGACGGGGAACACACCCTGGGCAACAGTGAGGGTCATGCAGGTTGTGAAGACCAGCTGCTGGCAGTGGCCGTGGAGCGCGTAGTCGTCAGTGCTCTAGGCTGTGGGCAGAGTGAAGGTGACATTGATCTCCTCGGGGGCCTCCCTGCCGGAAAGCCCAATCTGCTGCCCCAGGATGGTCGAGTACAGGTGGGTGATGTTGGCTGAGTATCCCCCGAAAGTCCTGAGGGGGTCCAGCGTCAGGGTGATGGCAACAGAAATGTTCACGGAGCTGAGTCCTCCAGGCCCTGGGGGACCTGGGTGGGGCCCCAGGCCGCAGAGTATGTTTTATGATTCCCCTTATTTTGCAAATTTTCTACAGTAGATAGTTTTGAGGGTTACCTCTGGACAAACTCTGTCAGTCATGATGGATTGCCACTCAATTCTGATCCTCCCTCTTTCTCTTCCCTTGGGCCCCTGACTCTCCTCTGGACACTGGGAACTAACTGACCTCTCCTTGGTTCATACCCTCTGGCTTGTTATTGGGCCAATGGAAGGGAGGAACTTGCAGGCAATCAGCTATAGGAGAGAGGCATTTGGATATTTCTTTCCCGATTCTTTCTGTGCTAAGGTTTTGATGGTGACATCATACCTTGCAGCTGTAGCTGATGCTATGTAGTCAACCTCCCATTCCAGGTTTCATGGGCCTCACCTACACCATCTCATCTCCTCTCTCCTTTAGGATTAGCGAGGGAACAGCTTCTTGTTGTCTTCACATCTCTATTAATTCTCTTGATGTGTTCTGCATCACTATAAATAATTCTTATATCAAATTATCTTCATCATCGCAATAATGTGGTCTACATTTTGTGCAGAGACTTGGGTTGCTTTACCTTTAAAGCACTGCTGACAACTTGCAGATGTCATTTCTTCATTTGCAAAATGGTGGATTTGGACTACTTGGGTGTTTTGCAAAAGAAATCCCATGGTAATATGGGGAAATGCTAGGTGTTATCATTTCTTTCCTTCTCTTCCCTGACTCCCTTAAGTCACAGTATCCAAGTTCAACAAAGCGTCCTGAGTAGAAAATCTAATTTCCTCTGTATAAAAATATTTCCATAATGAATTGACCTTGGGTCATCATTTTAGATGCAAAGTGAATAAGATAATCTGTATAGTCAGTTGTTGCTTTAAACTCTATGTCTCTTTTCTGCGATGGAAGCAGTCAAGCTTGGACACTTTTATTTCTGACTTTTCTTGATTGACTTTTCCTGAACCCAGGAATGCTTACTGGCACAGATGTGTTGGACAGAGACAGATGGGAAAGGATCTTTTTTGATGATCAGAATCTGTGCTGCCAGCCCTGGAGTCCAACATAAATGGCATCATTTCCCTGTGCTCTAATATTGGTTGCAAGGAGGTTTGTCAAAATATCTGAAGCTTGCTTGAATACAAATACTTTGTGTGTGAATGGGGGTGGTGGGGATTAATAATATAACATTGAAAAAACCCATTCCAACGCTATTGGGTCTATTCCAATCCATAGCAACTCTATTTAGGGCAGTGGTTTCTCAACCTTCCTCATGCCGCGACCCTTTCATACAGGTTGTAGTGACCCTCCCCAACCATAAAATTATTTTTTTGCTACCTCATAACTGTAATTTTGCTACTGGTAAGAATAGTGTGACCCCTATGCTGAAGGGTGTCATGACCCACAGGTTGAGAACCGCTGGTACAGGGTCTCCGAGATGTCCATCTAGAGCTGACAGGCTCATCTTTCTCCCATGGAGAGGCAGGAGGGTTTGAATCAGCAATTTGCACTTAGTAGCTTAATGCCTGACTCACAGTGCCACCAGACCTCTTTAACATAACATTAATGCAAATAAAAACCCAGGAAATTACAGCCCTAGGAATGAGTCAACTTCTCTGTGGTATTGTATTTAATTGAACTGTTCTATAGACTGAAAGCTTATTTTTTAGTATTGTATTGTAAAACATTTGCCATTTTAAAAACTTAAATCATTTTATTGTAGGCTCATGCAACCCTCATCACAATCAATATATACATCAATTGCTGCACATTTGCACCTTTGTTGCCATCATCAGTCTCGAAGCATCCTCCTACTTAGACCCCTGGTATCAGCTCCCTGTATTTCCCCTCCTGCGTCCCTCTCTCTCCTCCACAAACCTTTAATAATATACAAATTGTCATTATTTTGTTATATCGTACACTGTCCAATGTGTCCCTCCACCCAACTTCCCTGTTGTCTGCACCCCAGGGAGGAGGCCATATGTAGAACCCCCGCAACTGGTTCCCCCTTTCTACTCCACCCTCTCTCCACCCTCCCGGCATCACCACTCTCACTGCGGTCCTGAAGGAATCATCTATCCAGAATTTCCCATGATTCCTGCTCCTGCCTGTACCAGTGTACATCCCCTGGTCTAGCTGGATTTATAAGATGGAATTGGTCTCATTCTTTTCATCTCTGAATTTTTTATCCTTCCTATCTTATCTAGATAGACATGCGGATACATTAATAAGCAAAAAACAGGTAAAGCCAAATAAAATAATAAAGGAAGTTAAAACCAACAAAACAATAATAACAACAGCAACAAAATAGCAATAGCAAAACGAAAGCCACTGACAAAAAGAGAAAAGCCTATAAATAGCTCAAGGTCTGTTTGTTGGCCTTTGCAAGTGTTTTTAGGGATTTTTCCCCTTGTGATTACATTATACTAGGAATTTTATTTACAATAGTCTGACATATTCCTTGTTCATTCAAATTGTATGTTAATATTTAGTCTTTCTAGATTTTTCTATTATAGATAAGTACTGTGTCCCCTAATGGTCACTATGTATCCTGTGAAATAGCACATTATATGATTTGGACATTGTCCAAATACCATATCGAAGCTTTATGGTAACCTGTATTTGGTTGTCCTTGTGGTTCCTACTTCTGGAGCTGTTAGTGGAGGCCAGAAGAATGGGCCGCAGCAGTCGCATGAGTAGTGGCTGAGAGGGTAACTATGTTAGGCTGGGTTCTCCAAAGAAGCAAAATTGTTCAGAGAGTGTGTCACTCAGTTCTAGAAGTAGATAAATTCAGTCTGATTCAAGTTCATGGGTCAACTGTCAAAATGGAAAACCTTTGTTTTCCTTGTAGCTGCTGGGGCTGATGGACGAGGGAACAAGATCAAAAGCTGGTGGAAGCAAAGGCATATGAATCGAAGGTGAGTAAATCCGGTTTGTGGTAAAGAATCAAATGAATCAAGATTTGTCAGCCAATGCAGTAGATCTATGAGCTGGATTAAGGATCTGGATCAGCAAGAAGAATACAAGCTTTCTCCCACAATTTGTTTAAATCGTAGGCCACATCTCTGAGGAAACTTCCTTTTAATTACACTGATGTTTATAGCAGATAGGCTGACTTCCTTATAAATATCATACATCAAAAGCATGGGTTCTCCTTCAATCTTCTTACTATGCTGTCCAGCTTTTACATGCATACAATGTGACTGAAAATACCATGCGTCTTCCCAAATTTGCTTGGCTGTTTATAGCAGATCCTATCAGGGAGTGGGTTACATTGGCCTAGATCATATCAGGAAGGAGGCCCCCACTGCCAAACTGAGAATCGGGGCACAACCACAATGACAGCAATCAGAACCACAGGAGTTGAATGAGGAGGGAACAGACCATGCCCAGCCCCACTTCTTGACCCACCTATTTGAGCATCAAGATGTGTCCTAGGCCCCACGGCACTCACATGCCCACCAGAGAGAGTCCATGCCCAGAGGCATGTCTTCTGCTTCACCTGCCTACCTTTCACCAGTGGTTCAGTGAGGCAAGAGTCTGGGTTTAGTGCCTTTAAAACAATGCGTGTTGCTAAGTTCTGTTGAGTCAGTTAAGTTCAACAGAACATATAAATATTGTTCAACTCTGAATCAGTCTCACCGCCACTGTTACCTTCGAATCCATTGTTGCAGTCACTATGTCAATTCTTCTCATCAAGGATGTGCTTCTATCTTGCCAACTAATTTACCACACAGGATGTCCTTTTCCAGCAACTTGTCTCTCCTGACAACATGTCACATATAAGGAGCATTCTGACTATTCCTTTCAACACTGATTTGTTCTTTTTCTGACAGGCTGTGGTATAGGCTGTGTTCCTTATAACTATCATACATCAAAGGCATGGGTTCTCCTTCAATCTTCCTAATATGCTGTCCAGCTTTTGCATGCATAGGAAGTGACTGAAAATATCACACTTTGGGTAGGTGCACTTTAATCTTCGGTTTTTAGCACTTTAAAGAGCTCGTTTGCAGCAAATTTGTCCAATGGGATACTTCATTTGATTACTTAACTGATTTTTCTATGGGTGTTAATTATGGATCCAAGTAAAATGAAATCCTTGACAACATCAACCTTTCTCCATTTATTGTTGCTTATTGGCCCAGCTGTGAGGATCTTTGTTTTCTTTACATTGAATTGTAATCCTTATTGAAAGCTGTGGTTTTTTGATTCTCATCATTGAGGGCTTCAAATTCTCTTCTTTATCAAGCAAGGATGTGTCATCTTCATATTAATGGATTGTGATGAGTCTTTCTCTAATCATGATGTTATGTTCTTCTTACAGTCCAGTTCTAAGGCAATTTGCTCAGCATATATATTGAGTAAGTATGGTAAAAGGATGCAACTCTAAAAGACTCTTCCTGTTTTTAAATCTTGGGGTATCCTTGTGTTGGAATGATTGGTTTTTGATCTTTGTATAGGTTCTGCATGAATGTTCTGGAATTTCCATTCTTTGCAATGTTATGCATGATTTGCATACAATTGAATGTTATGTTAGTCCAGGTAGACTAGAGAAACAAATTCATAGAAACTCATGTATATAAGAAAGAGGTTTATATACAAGAGCAATCAAACATTGAGAAAACATCCCAACCCAGTCCAGTCCAAGCCCACAAGTCTGATATTAGACCATGTGTCCAACATCAGTCTATAAAGTTTTCTTCAGATTCACGAAACATATATAATGATGTCAAATGCAGGATGATCACAAGCCAGTGGGTAGAAAGTCTTTGTTTCTGGTGGTGTTGTAAGCATCTCAGCGCTGGCAGGGATCTCTTTGTGACTTCTCCAGCTTCAGAAGTCTAGGTGCATCCAATTGGCTTGTCCAGTTCAGGGCACTTGGGTAGCTCCATGAAGCTTCTCCTCAGGGGTACTGTGTTAGTCTGGGTAGACTAGAGGAACAAATTTCATAGACAAGCATATGGATATAAGGAAGAGGTTTACATACAAAAGGAATGGAACACTGAGAAAGCATTCCAACCCAGTCCAGTTCAAGTCATAAGTCTGATATTAGCCCATAGGCCTGATATCAGTCTATGTCTCCTTCTGACTCACGAAGTCACAGGTCAGTGGGTGCAGAATCCTGGTGCTGACAGGGGTCTCCCCATGGACCCTCACTTCCAGGGCTCAGGGTTCACCAACAGCATCCAGTGGTGGCAGAAGCAACTCATTGCTGGCAGGCGTCTCCACATGGCCTCTCCAACTTCAGAGGTCTGGCTAAATCAGGGTAAAGCCGTGTGGCTTCTCTGGCTCCTCAGACGCTGCCATCTTGTCTTGTCTGTGATTAGTCGTCTCTGAGACTAACTCCCAACAAGTGGGGAAGATAGCTTCTCAGCTTCATGAGGGAAATATCACGAGATTTCCCAGAAGTCTCAGGAGAAAGCCATGCCCACACAGAGACCTCATTGGCTATCTCCAGATTAACAGACTAGACTCCACCCCTACATTTCAATCATAAAATTAATATAAGCACATGACTGCCACAGGTGTCTCACAGGAAGTAAGCCTTCTTAGCAGAGAGTCTTCAAGCGAGTGTTGTCAGTTGAAAGTCTCCAAGGAAATGAACTGAGAGAGACAGTGTTTCCACCTCCAAAAAGGAATTACCACATTTCTCAGAATTCTCAGAAGACCGTGCCCACACAGACCTCTCATTGAGTATTTTTAGATTGACAGACTAGACTCCACCCCTACACTTTTAACCCTCAAATTGAAACCAGAATAGGTGACTGCCACAAATGCCTTGGTATGATCACTAAAAATACAGATTAACACCTTTCCCTATTGTCAGCCAAGATCTATCTGCTTTCAGTAAGGACATCTTTCATTCTATGTCCTGTCTGAATCTGACTTAAATTTCTGATTTAAATTGATGCAGTGGTGCAGCTATTTTTTTTGGCATCACTGTCCTCTGGTGGTGGGAGTAGGAGGTCCAGCCTTTGCTCCGGTGGAGCTGGAATTGAACCTGCATCCCAGTGGGCCGCAGTCCCGCGCACAACCACTACGCCATCGGGGTTCAGCCAGGCGCAGCTATTTTTAAGTTGTCTGCAGCAACACTTATTTGCTTGTGGCATCAATGCTATTCTTTGATAACTTCCACACTCTGTTGTATTGCCTTTCTTTGGAATAGGAACAAGTATGATCATCTTCTTGTTGATTGGATAGGTGGCTGTCTTCCAAACTTCTTAACATAAGATAAAGTGAGCACTCCAGTGCTGTATCCCTTTATTGAAATATTTCAAATGATATTTGGTTAATTTATGGAGTTTTGGCATTTTTGTCAATGCCTTTACTACAGCTAGGACGTCTTCTTCCAGTACCATTTGTTTCTGATCATTTGCTACCTCTGAAATAATTGAACATTGACCATTTCCTCTGACTCTGAGTATTCCTTCCATCTCCCTTTGATGCTTCCTGTATCATTCAATATACTGCCATTCAGGGCTTTAATTTTCCTACACTTCTTCCATCTTGAGAAATACTGAATGCGTTCAAATAATTAGAGAGAAATAATAAACAAAAATTTGTGGGTTTATTGATGAATATGTGATTGGAGTTTGCCTACAAAGTACCTGAGTAACACATACTTGTATTTAGTAAGTCATAAAAGTAATTGCAGAGATACTTAACAAAACAAAACAAAACAAAACAAAACAAAACACTTCAAGTTGTTAAAAATTCCAAAGCAATCAATATACTTGAGTTCGGAAAAAGCCACCTGAATAAAAATAAATATTTGATGCCTTGCGTTGAGTTGGGATGGAGGAAATTATTTGACCTTCATGAAAGACATTTGACCTTCTCTTTCTTTACCCATCTCTGCCACGGAGGCTAAAAAAAGGGAGTCAGTGGTTTTCTCAGCTTCCTTTGCAGCATGTCCTATTCTTGTCTACTTGAATAAATAAGGAAATATCCAAGAATATCGTTAACCTGGTTATCCTTTGCTTCTTTCTTTCCACATCCCGTTGTGAGGACATGATGTTTGTGGCAATCGCAGGCATGAGGGAAAGGCTAAGAACTTCACAGGGAGGTTGACCTCCGCCCAGAGGGGAGAAGACCCCAAGGGTTCTTTTTCTTATCAAGTAAGAATAGCATGGCAAGAGAGCAGAGGAACAGAACTTTACTTAGGGAATAAAGAGAAGAACCTCCAAGGGGGGACCATGATGGTCTATAAAGCAACACACTCTACCTACAGGTCCCATGGCCAAGTCGTGCATATTTTCATACATTAATGGGAAACCTGCAAACAAAGCATTCAGGTGGCTTTCTGTGAATGGAATGGGGATTTCCTAGGATGGGTTGGTTTAAGACAGGGGTACTCACACTTTTTCAGTATGTGAGTGTGGCAGTCATGTGCTTGTGCTAATTTTATAATTGAAATGTAGGGATGGAGTCTGGCCTGTTAATCAGGAGAAAGTCATTGAGTAGCCGATGAGGCCTCTGTGTGGGCATGTCTTTCACCTGAGACTCCAGGGAAATCTCGTGATATTTCCCTCGTGAAGATGAGAAGCTATCTTCCCCAGTTGTTGGAAATTAGTTTGAGAGATGATTAACCACAGGCACACAGAATGATGGCGGCTGGGAGACTGGAGTAGCTGGTGGAGAGACCACATGGCTTAGCCCTGATGAAGACAGGCCTTTGAAGCTGGAGTGGCATGCTGTTGATGGACCTGAGCCCTGGAAGCAAGGAGCCATGGGGAGACCCCTGCCAGCACCAGAATTCTGCACCCACTGACCTGTGACTTTCTGAGTCGGAAGCAGACTTTATAGACTGATTTCGGGCACATGGGTTATTATTGGACTTATGACTTTGCACTGGACTGGATTGGGATGCCTTCTTAGGGTCACATTTCTTTTGTATATAGACGCTTTCCTTATACCTATATGCGTGTCTCTGAAATTTGTTCCTCTAGTCTATCCGAACTTACACAGTGAGCTACTTATAAAATGATAAAATTAGAATGATCCATCAACAACAAAAATGCAAAACATATATTTATTATTTATTACATTTATTCATAAATGCATTGAGAATTCTTTATCTGTACAATGTGTCTTTATGCACCTTGCATAACTGCATGAGTCCATATTGCACAACACAATTAATTATGTACGTTTTTTGTCATTACCTAAGTTTACTCTGATGACTTGCACTGCATGGAATGAGCTAGGGATGCATAGTCCAGACAGTAGCTGCTGACAGCCAGCCTTAAGCACACTTCCAGATGATCATCAGTCATGGTGGAAAGGTACTTGGACTTAATGATCTTTAGGTGGGAAAAGGCTGACTCACATAAATAAGTAGAGCTTAATAATGCAGTCAAAAATGTAGCATATTCTCATGTTTGGGTAGTTGCCCTCTGTAAGTTCCAGAACTGCTCATGCACTCTGGACTTCACCAGAATGTCAGCTTGTAGAATCAAAATCTCCCATTCCGTATGAAAATGATGTTCTTGTCTTCTTACTTGGTTCATCTCTCCCACTCATTTGAACACCCTTCCTTATGTTTAAGAGAAAAAAACTCAAGGTCTAAAAATTGGTGATAATTTATCTTGTCAATTTTGCTGCACTAGATGCAGCTGTTTGCACATGTGTTCGACACCTAAGATTGAATCTGATTGGCTGCGCTGTAATTAAATGATGGGATTGATGATAGGCTTACGTCTCTTTTTTTTAATGCCATGGAAGCTACCCACACTACATTTGTGATTGACGCATTGAACACCCCTAGGTTAAGGTGAAGTGCCCATGAAGTTGCTCTTTAAGATGGAGTTGGCAATGAAGGTTTCTGAATGCTGTGCTGGTACCATTTCTTTTGTTGGTGGGTGGGTTGTGTCTCTCTTCTCTGGCTTGATCTGGGGCATTGTGGACTTTTCACTGTGTGAGGGTGGTATTAGGTGTTCTGAAAAACAGTTCTTATAGGCGTTTGGTAATTCAATTTGCCTGTTGGTAGTTTTTAATTGTCCCATCTACGTGGCTTTTAACTTGAATGTTTTTTAAAATGATTTATCAGGGGGTTCTTGGAGGCCTTTCATGTCTCAGACCCAGTGATCTGGATGGACCTGACTGGGAACCACTTAACTAGACTTCACTCTATGTGTATTACTGAAGCTCTTTTATTATTTCAATAAATTCACTTCCACAGATACATATTGTATTAGGGGTATTTGGGTAGTGCAAACACTTAATGTGCTCCCTTGCTAATGGAAAGATAGGAGATTAAAGTCTTTTGAGAGGCACCACAGAAGACAGTCTTGGGAATCTACTTTGAAAAATTAGCCATGGAAATCTAAGAACTCAGTGCTACTCTGACCAGATGGTGTTATCATGCATTGAATCAACACTACGACAATGGGCTTGTATGACACGTTAGGCACCCATCTAGATATTGTAAAGACACCAGAGAATAAAGATTTTACCCTCTTGGGACTCATTCTAGTCTTTCTTCATCAGATCCTCTCTTACCTGTAGTTAAAAACAGCCACAGAGTAGCCTAATCTTTTGTGGGTTGGGTGGAGGCTTATGCTGGAATTAGATCATACCAACTCACAAGAGTTGAGAATTACATTTTGAGAACCTGTTCCTAAATAAAACTATTACTAAAATTAAATTTTGTGAATTCGCAATTAAAAAAATTATATTAAAAACAAACTATTAGATACTTAAATTATATCAGCCCTTAATTATTTTTACTATCATCTAGCCTGTTGAGGCTACTTATCTGTATGGTATTTGCACGCTACACATTGTGTAATCCACTGTCATCACGTAGATTCTGATTCATTGCAGCCCCATACAGGGACAGAGAGGAATTTCTCTTTATAGTTCTATAGATTGTTACTCTCTAGGGGTACTGACAGACTCATCCTTCTCCAATGAGGAGCTGGTGAGTTGCAAGTACTGGCCTTGTGATTAGCAACCCAAAATACCAACCAGTATTCATTCAAACTGCATTTGGTTATTAGTGGCAACCATAGATAGACTACAGATTTTAAAATTTGACAAAGGTTAATGTAAACATTCTGCGAACATCAGTTGCCTATATGAAATTTATAATGGAGATCGTATATATTTCACTTGTAAATTGTATGATACACATTTTTATATCAGTATAACTGATAATCAGCTTATGTATGTGCATACTTGGATGATTTTTATCTGTTTGGGAGAGCCAGTTGCTAAACATTTACCGATACAGAACCAATTGGGTGAGATCAAGAAAGAAGTGGGGCAGGAAAGCAAGGAATAGCCAGGGGAACTGCCTGACTCTCCAGCCCAAACCCCAGTAAGATTGTTCAGTGAGTGGGATGAAGCTCTTCCTTAAAAGAAGTCCAGCCATGGACCTAGACTTTAAATCCATTGCTGTGAGCCATTTTCCAATCTGATCAGCCAAGTTAAATTAACCTCATTATTAGAGAATCCACCCAAATAGCTTCTCCTTCCCACCTCCTGGAGGAATTATAGAAACTAGGAGCCCAAATATTTTGAAACAGCACATGCAACTGGGGTTATAAAACTGTCCACGATACATGAACCCCATCTTCCAAAGGTGAGAACATGATACCAAAGGGTTATTACAGCGCTTAGCTAAAAGTGCAAAAACACAAAACCAGATTCACTGCCATGGCGTGAATGCTGACTCAAAGCAACCCCCTGTGCGTTTCTGAAGTAGTAACTGCTTTTTTTGGGGGGGGGGGCATTTCTGCCCTCTGGTGGTCATGGGAGTGACCCAGCCTTGCTGCTGGATTTGAACAGCCAAGATGCAGTCCTATACTCAACCACTATGCCCAAACGGTAACTGTTTACTGGAGTGGAGAACCCAGTCTTTCTCCACCCAGCTGCTGCTGATTTTGAAGTGCCCACCATTCGGATGACAGCCCAACCCCTACAACCTACACCACCTGTCATTAAGAGTGCAAACGCCTTCAAAACACAGTCTGTTACGGGCTGCAGTGGGGTTGTGTCCCATGAAAGAACTAGTATGTTGGGAAAGTAAAGTAAAACAAAAAATAAAGATAAGTATAAATAAAAGAAGATGTTCTGTGATGCCCTTCGTCGGTGTCTTTTTTTATGAGCCAGGGACTTCACTGGCATGTTCTATACATAAAATTATTTTTAACTTTGAAAGAAAGAATTCATTAACCTGTGTCAACAAGGTTCTGTATACCCTTCCTCAAAAGGAAAATAAGAGTTAATATTTCAAAATTTCCTCAGGTAAATTATTTTTTCTTACAATTTTAGTGACTAAAGGCTTATGTAGTCACCATAGAGTACCACAGACCAGTGTCGGTGGCCTTTGAGAAAACACTGCCTCATGGTGATTCTCCAGTTTCAGATAAACTGAGCTCCATGAGATTGTTCGTGCTGATTTGTTGCAAGTGTCCCATCAGATCTTTCTTCCAAGGCATCTTTGGTGGATTCAAACATACAACCTTTGACTTCCACAGATACATACAGTGTTAGGGGTCTCTGGGTGGTGCAAGCACTTAATGTGTTCCCTTGTTAATGGAAAGATATGAGATTAAAGTCTTTCGAGAGGCACCACAGAAGACAGTGAAACATGCTAACTGTTTACATCACTGAAGGACTCCAGAAAAGACTGTCCATTAATATGGTAAATGAGATAAACAAGATGTAACTGGCTTCCACTCTGGTCAAAGTTTCCACCGGATGGCAGGAATCACCTTTCTTTTGTGAAGGAGTTGTCCTATGGTGTCCATGGGGTTGGTCTTGGCTCGCTATCTTAGAATGAGGGTAGAGGTGAGGGTATGGAATGGCGAATATAGAATACTGAGGACTGTTCTCAGTTTCTTGCTGTATTGAAAGTTCTATTCCATAATCCTTCCTACCTTGTATCTACAGTTAAAAAAAATAGTAAGGTCTAACCCAGAGATATGATTTCCATTGATTTTAGCCAGGTCAAAAGTTTAGGGAGCAAGGAGAAAAAGAATACTGTCTTTTATGGAGGAATAAAAAAGGACATTTATTTGTTGGAAAAGAGCTCATTCAGAAATTTCATTGGATGTTTCTCCTTAGTTATCACATAGATGAACCAAGTACAGAAAGTTCATGAAAAAATGAAATCAAGACCATATATATATATATATATATATATATATATATATGGAACTTTAGACTTTCCTCTGGATATCATTTTCTCTTCTATGATGGGAGAAATTATAGGACAATGGAAAGAAAAACACCTGACTGATAGATCCAGGGTTACATTTGACTTTTGACATATCCAGGGTTACATTTGACTTTTGCTATTTTCTATGTGATCTTAGATATGGCACTCAGTTTCTCTGAGCTCTTATTTTCTGAGCTGTGGAATAAATTTAATAATATGTATCACAGAGGTTATTGCATTTATGGCCTGGAGAATAGAGCCTAGCACCATCATTTACTCAACAAACTTTGAACCAAACTCAAAGTTGAATAAGACTTGATACCTACCTTCTATTAATTTTCATTTGGAGATAGATGTGTTAGTCTGGGTAGACTAGAAGAACAAATTTCATAGACATGCATATGGATATAAGGAAAGGGTTTATATACAAAAGGGATGGAATACTGAGAAAGCATCCCAACCCAGTCTAGTTCAAAGTCTTAAGTCTGATATTATCAGTCTATAATGTCTCCTTCCGACTCACGAACTCACAGGTCAGTGGGTACAGAATCCTGGTGCTGGCAGGGGTCTCTCCATGGCTCCTCACTTCCAGGACTCAGGGTTTATCAATAGCACCCAGTGGTGGCAGAAGCAACCTATCGCTGGCAGGGGTCTCCACATGGCCTCTCCAGCTTCAGAGGTCTGGCTCCATCAGGACAAAGTCGTGTGACTTCTCTCGCTCCTCAGCTGCTGCTATCTTGTCTTGTTTGTGATTCATCATTTCCAAAACTAACTCCCAACAACTGGGGAGATAGCTTCTCATCTTCATGAGGGAAATATCGTGAGATTTCTTAAATGTATTAGGAGAAAGCCATGCCCACACAGAGGCCTCATTGGCTACTCAATAACTATCTCCAGATTAACAAGCTAGACTCCACCCCTCCATTTCAATCATAAAATTGACATAAGCACTTGAGTGCCACAATAGATTTGCATGCTGTAGGCACAATCCACGACTTATTTATTTCTCATGACTACTTCTATTACTGCTGTTAGTGGAAGCTGCTTTGCTAGAATTTCTCTGGTCTTAGACTGAAGACTTGTATTCCCTGGGGCAGGCCACGAGTGGAGCACTTTAAGTGTTATTTCATTTCTCACCTTCTATTTTTACCTGTTCTTGTCTTAAAAAATTGTTCAGCGGTCAGTGCAAGACATGAAAAAAATTATAAATTATTAAGGGTTCTTGAGGGAGGGAGGGGCGGGGGAGGGGGAAAATGAGGAGCTGCTATCAAGGGCTCAATTAGAAAGAAAATGTTTTGAGCCTGATGATGGCAACAAATGTACAAATGTGCTTGACCCAAAGAATGTATATCTGGATTGTGATAAGAGCTGCCAAAATCTCCAATAAAATGATTCAAAAGAAAAAAGAAAATGATGATGGCAACATATATACAAATGTGCTTGAGACAATGAATGTATGTATGGATTTTGACAGGGGCTGTAAGAGCCCCTCAAAAATGATTTTAAAAACATTGTTGTAAATATACACAGATAATCACACACCAATCTACTGCCAATCATACCCTTCGAGTTTGGCAACCATTCTCAGGCTCTGTTACCAAATGGTTCCTTCCTCATTAACATGAACGCAACTCTCCACTAACCTTCCTATCTCACCTCGAAAGAAGTCGTTGTGAATTTGATCCCATATAACTAACACAAAACACAACAAACTCTTCGCCATTGAGCTGATTCCGACTCATAGTGACCTCTATAGGAAGTTAGAACTGCCCCCGTGTGACTCTAATTCTTTTTTTGTTTGAAATCATTTTATTAGCGGCTTTTACAGATATTATAACATTCCATACATCAATTGTATCAAGCATACTTGTACATATGTTGCCATAATCATTTTTGAAACCTTGACTTTCTATGTGAGTCCTTGGTACCAGCTTCTCGCTTTTCCCTACCGCCCCCTCTTTCCACCCTTGAGACCCCTTAATAAAAGATAAATTATTTTTGTTTTCATATCTTACACTGACTGCTGCCTCCCTTCTGCTGTTCACACCCCCGGTACTGGAGGGTGGGGTTGGGGGTTATGTGTAGATCATTGGGAGCGGCTCCCTCTTTCTTCTCTCCACCTCCCACTTTCCTCCTAACCTTCTGGTACTGTTACTCCCATTTCTGTTCCCAAGAGGCTTATCTGATCTAGATTCCACATTTTGTGAGCTATTATCTTATATCTGTACATGCTCTGTTCTAGCCGGAACTGAAAGGCAGGATTGAGATCACGATAGTTGGGGGTGAGGAGACATCAAAAACCAAAGAAATATCGTGTGCTTCATTGGTGCTACCCTGCACTCTGGTTGACTCATCCCTTTCTTGTAACCCTTCTGTGAGGGGATGTCCAATTGTCTACAGTGGGGTTTTAGGTCTCTGCTCCAACACCCCACCCCCACCATACTCAACAATATGCTTTGGGTGGGGGTGAGAGGTGGAGGTTTGGTGCCTGTTGTTACTTCTCTACTATATGACAGCTTGTTTAACTTCAAGCCTTTAAGACCACAGATGCTATGCCTTTTGATAGCTGGGTGTGGCAGTCATGTGCTTATGTTAATTTTATGATCGAAATGTAGGGGTGGAGTCTAGCTTGTTAATCTGGAGATAGCCATTGAGTAGCCAATGAGGCCTCTATGTGGGCATGGCTTTCTCCTGAGACTTCTGGGAAATCTCACGATATTTCCCTCATGTAAATGAGAAGCTATCTCCCTGGTTGTTGGGAGTTAGAGACGATTAGTCGCAGACAGGATCAGATGGCAGTGTTTGAGAAGCTGGAAGGGCCAGCGGAGAGACCATACGGCTTTACCTTGATGGAGCCAGACCTCTGAAGCTGGGGAAGCCACATGGAGACCTCTGCCAGCGATGAGTTGCTTCTGCTGTTGATGGACCATGAGCCCTGGAAGCAAGGAGCCATGTGGAGACCCCTGCTGCGATTCTGTACCCACTGACCTGTGACTTCGTGAGTCCGAAGGAGACTTTATAGACTGATTTTGGGTATATGAGTTAATATCGGACTTATGACTTTGAACTGGACTGGGTTGGGATGCCCTCTTAGTGTCACATTCCTTTTGTATTTAAACCCTTTTCTTATCTTGATAAGCGTGTCTATGAAATTTGTTCCTCTAGGTTACCTGGACTAACACACTGGGCAACATCAGCTTGCTTCACCACATTTGCTTATGTACCCAGTTTGTCTTCCGTGATTATATCAGGAGGGTGAGCATGACAGAATGTCAGGTTGTTAGATCAAAGTGTTGTTGTGGTCAGGGAGGACTTGAGCAGAGGCCTGAAGTCTGTCTACTTCCTCAGTGCATTGTCATATAGATATATGTCTATAGGGCAATACCTCTATTTTAATAATTAATATATTTGCATGAGTGCACACCTAGTTTATACCTCTATCCAAGCTTTGATTCCTAGAGCTTTCCTCTGTTTCCTTTTGCCTTCCTCCTGCCCCATCATCACACTGGCCCTCCATCTGCCTCTTTAGTCCTTCCTCTCACCTTGTTTGCTGTTGCTCTAACATCACCAGGACCTATACTTCCTCCCAGTTGTGGCTTTTCATTCCCTAGCTATTCCCCTACTTATGGCATTGTTTGCTTACAACTCCCTTCTCCCCCTTCTCCCCCCAAGTCCCTCCAGAATGGTTGGCCTTTGCAAAAACCCCCAAACAAAAAAATGAAAAAATAATAAAAGCATTTAAGATCCCAGGCACGATTTCAATTGCTAGCCAGTCACCATCTGCTTTCTTCACTACACTTTGCTGTAGCACCCCCATTTCCAGTCATCATTTCATGCAGGTGAGTATTGTGAGCAGGGCCATGATATAAGAACTAGCTTCTTCATTTGCTAGAGTTAAGTGGGAATCCATGGGTTACGAATGACTGGTTTACTTTGACAATCCTATTATGACATAAACAAAAACCCACAAGAACAGCAACAAAACCAAAACCAAGCAAAATATAGAAAAACAGAAAAATCAAAGAAACAAAAAAGAGAAACATTGACAATCCTCCCCTCACCCCCTACACTGGGATATAAGGTAATTGTACCCATCACATCATTATTTTTTCCAATGACATAGAATTTAAAATACCATTGATACAAGGATTTTTGTGAGTACAGTCCAACTGTGAGCTACAATTTATGAGTTGCTTTTCATAGATTGATTTCTTGACTGCTTAATCTCTGTTAACACTGAACATGGGGATTTATGCTAAGGGCAATTTATGCTGTATCAATTCTTGCAGGTGCAGATTTTTGCCTACCATATCAACACCTATCATATTATTGTAAGGAGAACATTGAGGTAATAAATATATAGTAAACCTTTTCATTGGACACCCACTAATCCAGGAGTCCAATCCAAGGCCCAATGACTGACATTGCCACAGTCATAGGGTGCGCATCCTTTGCTTCCTCTCCCTTCAAAGTAGTTCAGTCCTATGTCCAAGGGTGCAGATAGTTTTGAGGTATGACCCATTTCGTTCAGTCAGGCTTCTCCATGGAGTCCTGGTGTGGCTCTTGGGGGATGCTATGTTGTGGGCATCTGCTCACCATGATGCTCAGTCCATGGCGTGGTTCCCCAATGGCTAGGTATAAATATATTTGCAGTGTCAATCCAGGGGCATAAAATCATGTTTATTGCCCCTTAGATTCCCTACAATTATTGTTAGCATCCTTTCCTGAGGGGAGCTTGCTCCTCCCCATTTACCCACTATACTCACAACAGAAATATCAGTACTTCCTCTAAAATGTAGATGTTCCTCTCCCCGGGTCTTAATTTGATTTTTCAGTAACATTTTCTTCTCATTCCTGTGGAATGCCTGTTGATTTGCGACAACCTTGTCTCAATGGTATATATCATCAAGTGGGTGTTTTTCTGTCTTTCCCCATTTTTCTTGAAGGAGTGACCCACATCGATGTGAGGGCTCCTCTTTGCAGGCGATTCTTATGAAGTATTCATAAGGAGGGTGATGTATGGTCCACGGCTGATAGGTAGCTTTATTACTCTTTTGTTTGGGAATTAGTCTCTAAGATTTGTTTAATTGGTGCTTCTCCTTATAGTACTGAACTCATGTTATATTTGTCCTTTTGTGATTGACTTACTTCATTCAGCACAATGCTTTCCAGGTCCTTCCATGTCATGCAGTGTTTCACGCTTTCATCACTGGTCTTTATGGATGCATTGTGTTCTGTTGTGTCTATGTACCATCGTATCTTTACCCATTCTTCCACTGTTGGGCATTTGGGCTCTTCCAGTTTCTTGCTATTGGGAATTGTGCTGCTATGAACATGGGAGTGCTTGCAGTCACTTGTGCTGTGTCTCATTTCTTTGGAGTGTATGCCTAATAATTCTATTGCTGGATCATATGGGATTTTAATTCTCAGTTACTTTAAGCATTGTTACATCATTTTACATAGTGGATGTATGTATTTACAAGTCTTCCAGCAGTTTTTCCATATCCTTTCTAGCATTTTTAAAAATCGGGCTAGTATTGTGGGTGTAAAGTGGTATATGATTGTGATTTTAATTTGCATGTCCCTGATGATGTGATTGTGACCATGTTTTCATGTGTTTGTTAGCCATTTGTACTTCAATTTGGTGAGCTCTCTGGTCATGTCTTTTTCCTGTTTCTTAGTTAGGTTGTTTGCTATCTTCTTATTGAACAGATGTGGAGGTCTATATATGTTGGAAATTAGATCCTTGTGTAATGTATCTTTGATAAAAAAATTTCCCCCCAATCTGTGAACTCTCACTTTATTTTTATTTATTTATTTATTTATTTATTTTTTGGGGCATCACTGCTCTCCGGTGGTGGGAGTAGGAGGCCCAGCCCCACTGCTGGAATTGAACCTCCATCCCAGTGGGCCGCAGTCCTGCGCACAACCACTATGCCACCGGGGCTCAGCCCTTCACTTTATTTTTTTAATGAAGTCTTTAGATGTGCATAAGTGATGCAATTTCAGCATGTCCCAGTCATCTATCTTGTCTTCTGCATTGTGTCCCTCCTTCATTATACTTGGTAGTATTCTATGTGTGCCCTGAAATAGGGCCCTTAATTTGGTTCCAACTTTTTCATAGATGATACTGATAGCTTTGGGGTTTATATTTATGTCTTTACTCCATTTTGAGTTCATTTTTGTGCATGGGAAAAGATATAGGTCTTATTTCATTCCTCTGCATATGGAGATCCAGTTTGTCCAATACCATTTGCTGAAGAGGCAGTCTTTGTCCCATTGGGTATTAGTAGGTCCTTTGTCTAAGATTAGTTGCCTATGGCTGATACATTTTTGGCTGAAGCAAACATCACATCCTTCTCTCACAGAGTAGCTATGCCTCAAACTGCTGATTTTTTTTTTTTTTGTGGGCATCACTGCCTCTGGTGGTCGTGGGCACTACCCAGCCGCCACTGGATTTGAACCACCAAGCCCGCGGGCTGCAGTTCCGCACTCAACCACTTACGCCACCAGGGCTCAGCGACTTTTTTTTTTTTAATCAGAACTCTAACCCAACCCATTACTATTCTATCAATTTCTACTGAGAGTGACTGTAGAGACAGAGTAGAAATGGCCCACTGGGTTTCTAAGGTGGTTCATCTTTACCGAAGCAGATGGCTACATTTTTTTCTCTTAGGGAGCCTAGTGGGTTAAAGCCACTGACCTTTAATTAGCAGTTGAGGGCTTAATCATTGCCTGTATGGCCTACTCTTGGTGGACCCCAAAACAGACCAAGTAGCTCTCTTTGCTGTGAACTAGTTTAATTCACTAATGAGTTGAAACCCTCAAACAGAGATTCTTCTTTATTGCAGCCTGAATCTGAGCAATTGAGTAACTCCAGGGCGGCATGTCCAGCAATGGCTTCCCTCAGCTGACCAGCCTGCTGCCCCTCAGCCAGAGTGTAGCAACCTGTCCCTTGGATGGAGCTGTCTCACCTATCTCAATCTGCTCATGTGTGGTCAGGTGGCACCTGCTTTCTGTCACCATCTGTGCTCCCGCTAGATTTCATCAATATGGATTGCACATAAATGCAAAGCCTAGCTTTGGGGCCTGGGAGCGGGATGGTTATTTACCGTTAGGTATTACAATTCTGCACCTCCTGGGGGCCGTAGGGTAGTCTTTGCTTTGGGCGCCTGTTTGAAAGGTAGTTCTTCATGATCATAAAAAAGCAAGTTTAAATCATCTCCTGTGATCCAGCCTGCTGCTACCAGCTGCATCCTACACTTTTACATTATGCATGATCCTTGATTGCTCAGACTGGAGGGAAAAGATACACAATTCCATTAGTGATTCCCAGTGTTATGCTAAGCATTTCCAGGCTACTGCTGCTAATTAATGTTAATATAAAGCTGCTTTCATATTTATGCCTGAGTGCATGCACCACGAAGGTGGCCCTCTTATTTAGGACCGATCAAGCCAATTTGAAATGGATTTTAAAGCCACGAGGTAAATTGCTTTGGAGTGGTTGCTTTGGCAGGGAAGCTTCATGTTATTAAACAGGAGTGAACCCATGTAGGTGACTTTCTCTGGCAAGGTTGTGGCTGTCTGCACACATGTGCCCGGGCCATTTTGCATTCCCTCCCTCCTTAGGCTCTCTTGCCTTTATCTATAACATTTGATAACCAGTGTGGATTGGAGACTTACATTAATTTGTTCCATGTTCTATAGAACCACGGATATTATAAACTCTACCTTGAGTAAAATAGATAACAGTGGCCTCTTGTTCTTTTGTCTTTTCAGTCTCCCTCTCTGTTTGCTTCTACTCACGCTCTTCTTTCTACTTTGGATTTGCTTTCTTCTCTCTTTGCCAGCAAGCTCATTTCCCCCAAAGTCTAGCAAAAGCATGTCTCACTGAAGAAAGCCTTCTTTGACAGTCCACTGTCTTCCGCTGCTATATGAGGTGCTCTAAAGAAACAAAACCAGGGACACTTGCATGTGCTTATATATAGGAAAAGATTTATATCAAGAAATGACTTACACCATTGTAGGAATAGGTGACTTCGGTCTTGTTCAAGCCAGACTTCTCGTGGAAGCTGATGAACAGGAAGCAGGATGACTATGAAGCACAGACAGCAGGGGACACAGGCTGGTGGATGAAAAGGTCTAAAGTTGGCCAAATGAATCCACCATCATTAGTCCACTGATACTTCCCAAGACAGCAGAAAATGCAATACGTTATCAAGAAATCATACTCAAGGTTGAGCTCTGTCCCATATCTAGGAAAGTCTAGATGACATAATCCCTAAATCATCACACTTCCTTTTCTAACTTCTTTCAGCACTCAATATATGTGACCCTCACTTATCTGTCCTTTATGCTCTGAGAAGCAGGGTCCTATAGGTTTTACTTCCTATTGAATGCCTCAGGGCCTTTGAGCTGGCCTAGCTTAGAGAAAGTGTTCAGGAAATAGTTGTGAACTAATGATATCAAAGAGCCATCACAAGAGTAGGGCTGGCCCCTTAATCTCATCCCAACTGTGTGGCCAGCCTCCTCTGCCCCCAGAAGGACAGTATTTTTTTTAATTTATTTTTAAAAATTTTATTGGGGGCTCTTACAGCTACTACAACATTCAGTACATCATTTGTATCAAGCACATTTGCACACATATTTCCACATGCATTTCCCAATATTTTCCACCTGAGCCCTTGATACAAACCCCTTTTAAAAAAACCCTCCCCTTTCCCTCCCCCCCCTTTTTAAAAAAATTAATCATTTTATTGGGGGGGCCCTACAACTCCCATCACAATCCCCAACAACATCAGTTGTATTCAGGCCACTTTTATACACCCATTGCCATCATCACTCTCAAAACATTCTCCCTCCCTCCAGGCCCCCATTATCTGCCCCCTATATTACCCTTCCTCCCCCCTTCCCCTTGAACCCTTAGTAATTTACAAATTATTTTTTCATCCTGTACACTGTACAATGTGTCCCAACACTCACTTCCCTGTTGTCCATGGCCCAGAGAGGAAGCTACGTGTAGATCCCTGCAGTTGGCTCTCTCTCTCCATTCCTCCATCCCTCCACCCTCCGGGTATTACCACTCCCATCACTAGTCTTGATGGATCATCTATCCTAAGTTTCCTATGTTTCCAACTTC